>JADDOH010004312.1:0-14057 GCA_016648135.1 Agrypnia vestita
TATTTTGATCTTACATTTATTTTAGACGTTGACAGATATTTTTAAGATGCAGTAATATTGAATTAAAAAAAAGTAACCCGCAAAAAGTTTTTATTATACTCCCTTTCTCATTTACTAGTTATTATTATTATTATTTTTTTTTTTTTACATCTCGGACCCACAAAACATCACATTGATATTTGTCTGTAGGTGCATCAATACATATTTATAAATAAATTGTATTTACCAGAAATACATTCATATTAATTAATTACAATAGATCTTATAAACTCGACAACATTTTTTTTCGCTTAACCTACGCGTTGGGCTTCGGTCGGGCGACGCTACGAAAGGGAGCAATAAAAAATTTCCAAAAATCCAAAATTATACTATAATCAGGTTTCGCGTCTACCAGACGCTTTGAAATATTTATACAACTTAATAAGTTGTATGAAAAAATCATTAAAAATTTGAAAAATCCAAAAATTTATTAATTTTTTTTAACGAAAATTTGATAGATCTTCTTGATCGTCGCCACGAGTATGCTTGCAAAGTTTCAGCTCGATTGGATCACGATAAATGAGTTTAAAATGGATTCCAAAATTCCAAAGTTTTTTCGTCAGACAAGCAGACGCCATGAGTTAATATAAAGGGAGTAAAAAGAAAAGAAGCACGTGTAATACATAAATTGGTTTATATAAGCACTGGCTTGCCCCGAACTCTAACAAACATAGTCAAGATTGCCTCGGAATAAACGGATTGCTGACCGCGCGATTCGTAATCAAGAATTTAAGTACTTACATTATTTTCTATGTAAATATACAAAAATAATTATTATTTGTCATAGATTAATAAACTGATAACATGAACCGATTTTTTTAATCATAATCATCTTTTTTAAAAACTGTTAAATATATAATATACAATTTAACCGCATATTTTCTATAATCATCAATTGACAATTTATTTTCGCTATAGGGGAAGGATAGTTCGTGAAATAAATTAAAATAAACGCATAATTAAACAGTTTAGTGACCATATTTTTAGTTTCACATTTCTTCCTCCTCTTATGATCTAAAATAAAAATAGTTAAATATGTTTTTATACGTTATTTTATATATTATTATTATACGTTATCAAAATAATAATTACTACAATAAAAATAAAAGTTCTTTTCTATTCCAAACGGAAAATTAAATTAAATATGCATATAAGAATACAAAAAATTCTGTTATTTCGAAAAAATATGCATTACATGGATAGAATTGACATTTTTGAATGAATCGCGAATTGAGTGGATATGCTTGATCTAAATGGACACTTTTGAATAACAAAAAAACAGGTCTATTTCTGGTCACAAAGGTTTGAAAATAAAAAAGGTGACATGTAAATATAAATTTATATTATAGAATTTTTTTTAAGTATTAATGACAATTTAAAACTATTATTATTGCTATTTGGTGTTATAGACGTACGTAGATAGCTAGTTACTTTAACAATTAATTCGTCAATTATGTATATATTCATAAATGTTACAAAGCCACTATTTCACATGAATAATATTATATAAACTTAGGTACCTATAAATATTCATACATAGTGACAATGCATAATACATATTATACAATCAGAGAAACGTGTTTTTTCATAAAAAAAAATTAACAATGCTATGATTCTGCAATAAAAGTGCAATCTCATTGGCTGGAGTTTCTAATAACATCAAAATTAACACATTAATGGAACATTTGTATGGAAATAGCGCCTATTTCACACACGCCCACTGCTAAGCATAATATCTCAAACAATACCATTATCTAGACTCAACAATTTGCATAATTAACAACGACGGACATAATCACCACTTAACCGCGATTCTATTGGTTGTTGGCGCTTAATGAGCTCTCTGATTGGACAATGGTCACTGCGCGTTGTTCGCCGAGCGTGACGACGTCGGTGCAATAAATTTCGTTACTTTGTACTGGGAACATTTAGGTGGCTTAACCATACTTCGCAACAACCATTATTTAGGAATAAGACTTCGGTTCCTATGTTTTAAGAGTGGCTTGTTGGTATTGTGGTTACGGGTCTCGCCTCGTGTTCCAGTGGTCAGTGGTTCGACCCCACTCCAGGACATCGGCGATTTAGTCTTATTTACATAGCACAAGCATCTAGATTTGCTTGAAAATAAGATAAAATATAGATGCAACATTTAGAATTTTTATTAAATAAGTCTAAATTGTATAAAACTACGACTTAAAACATTATTTTTTGTAATTTTCCACTAGTTTTATTTTAGAATATTTTGCAATTCGCAATTCGAAAATCACAATTCGCGAAAACAAAAAAGAACAGAATAGAAAAGAATTTAGAATATTCAGAATTTCGCAAACCTCCTCTTCGTTTTTCAGGTGTGTGGGATGAATGCCTGGTGTATGGGTTGCAGGGAAAATTTTACAAACTTATTAATAACCATGTATAAAACACAGGACGAATAGATTCCAAGAATATATACAATATGTATACTTTTAAAGCATTTTCTGCTTCATCTTAGTTATTGATTTATTTTAACTTAAATAGTGCCATATTTTAACGTCATCACTGAAGGATTAAAGTAATCAAAATTAAAATAAATTCTTGACTTAATAAACAAATGTTTAAATGTCTAAATAAACTATGGAACTAAAACATATTATTATGAAGAAACATTTCAGCAAAGATCTTTCAAAATGTAATATAAAAATATTTTGATTTTATTTGGAGTTATCTAATTTTTCAGCATTTATTTTGCACTGCACTTATGATCTGTTTATAAAAAAAAATCATGAGCAAAAATGTCCATATTATTTAGGCATTTTTTTGGAAGAACCCGTGAAATTGTGATTTTTTTTACAGTAGCTTTGTTCCAAGCGAATAACCATAGGTATAATAGTTATAATTCTCATTCTCATCAACAACACTGAAATGCCTTTTTGATGTATTTTGTATATTAAATCCATAATCCTTTATAAATAATATGTGTTAGAAATAAATTGTGACATTAGATTAGAAATGTTTTTTTGTACTGGATGCAATAGTTAGGTATATAAGTGCTTCTGATTTTCTATGGTGTCCTTTACTGTACTTTACCCAACTTTACAGTGGCTAATTTATCAAAGTTTCTATGAAATATCATCTACAATCATCTCGTAAATAAATAAACATTTATGTATTATGTTTTAAAATACAAAACAGAGGTATAACATTTTTTATTGTAAATATAACATTGTGAATATGGATGAATTGTGAAATTAAGATTTCCTTTTTCGTTGCATTTTTTTTTATGGAACGCTTCAATCGCCGCAGCTCCTATATCATCCACAAATGATCTAATTTAGTTACAATCATATATTTGAATAATTCATGTACAAGTTGAATAAAAAGGGGAGAAGACAATGAATTAGTAGGTATAAATGCAAATTACTAAGTACGGGAATATAGGCTTCCTATTGGTTAAAGCCACAGGTTCAAACAATTATATACCTATGTAATTTAACGCATCAGAGCGCACCTATGCGGTTTATGAATACTATGTTTTCATTGGTTGGTTACTGGAATGAACATATTATAATTAACACTATGCATATAGCTTTTTTATGGTCACTGATTGTACTTAGTGACTGAGTGCACATCACCGACAATACGAGGTAGTACGTTATAAATTAGACACTAGCGGAAAAACATTGGCAAACACCGATTGTTTAAGGTGATGTTTTAATCTATAGCAGTCGGAGTTTTTATAATGTTGAAAATATAATTTATTAAAACGCCTATCGTAAAAAAATGTACAACCTGAAAAATAATATTGTTAATTTTTCCGAATTATAAATTTATGTGATTTGATGAGGGGAACTAAACCTCTCAAAACTCACAAAAAAATAATTTACATATGTATTAATTATTTGGTTTATTAATTTTTTTATCAGGTTTAACCATAAAGTGACAAATGTTAATTGAATATTTACCAACCTGTAGACCATTGTACGGCGATTGTTTAAAATGTATGTAAGAATGTTACTATAAATAAACTTTCCTATTACCTGCCTATTGTTTATATCTGAAATTAAATGCAAAATGCAAATGTTTACTTGTTATTATCCATTCTTGCAAATTTGTAATAAAATATAAACCTACACAACTAAGTTACTTACAAACAAGGCGTTACTTAGTTGAGTAGCTCTAATCTTCGAAGATAACGGTACTAAAAAAAAACTAAGGCTAAGAGTTGATTTTCCGGCGCAAAGTTAAGTTACCTGGCAGTTTGTTCTCAGTTGGAGAAACAGGGTCATAATATTTAATGTGGCGTTGAAAAACGAACACATTGAAAATTCGGGCCAAACTGGTTTAAAAAATTATCTTCTTACTTACTGAACATTTTTGTGAACACCGGATTCTCGTATTGCACAAGGGTGGTTCAAATGTGTATGACAAACCGTAATTAAAAATAGAAAATATTTAAACCACTTTATTCCTTTTCTTTTATGAAACACAGTGTGTAACGGAGTGGATCGTATCAACATGTATACAAGTGCCAAGTGCCAAAGCGGCGTGGAAATTAAGGAAGAAATTTATCACGACAATTTAAAGTCAAGAAAGTACAAAGTAGGTACCTACCTAAGCAGTATAAATATATTTAAAAAATTGGCACAGGCACTTAGGTCTCTGGCACAGTCTCTATACAGTATAGCGGTAGGATTTTCAGTGATTCCAGTTCACGGATTCAGTAATGGATCTTGCCAGAAAAAGTTCGATGGCAAGAGTGACGACGGAGAGACGTTTCGAAAGTAGGCACAGGATGAGACACGAGCTTTACGCAAGCTCGGCTTGGTATGGATTTGGTCCAGCAGGAGATGTTTCGACTGCGGTCTTTATAAGGTTCTCTAGGTTTGCCAGAACTACCTCTCAGACATCTCCTAGGAAGGCGAGGACTGGGGATCTATGGGATGTGATTATAATATAAATGATACCTGTAAGTTGAGATTGGAAAGCTCAATGCGTGTAAACGGCTGAACAATCAAAGAAGGAATGAAAGAATGAGGAGACAACGTACGGTATAATAATAATAATAATAATAATAGGTCTTAGGTTAGGTAAAACATGTCGAAATTAAAAATAGAAAGTAGAAAATAATAATAAAAATAGATCAATACATAAAAAATAATGGAGAACAGTCACTGTTGCATAACTAGTGTCCATCTTTTATGCATTGGGGAGTCAAGCCACATAGCAACTGCTTGAATAATGGAGTTGCTAGACCCCCACATCCTCTTTCTTGCGCTAGCTCAGCAAAGCCATGGACCCTGTGTTCTGCGAACATATGAGATGCATTGCAACGCCAAGGTAGACCGAGCATTATCCTGAAGGCATTATTATAATGCACTCTCATAGAGTTATAGGACAGCAGAGTGTGTCAGAGTGTATAACCCCTCGCATCTTTCTTGGTCCCGTTTATAGGATATATCGCTTTAACGACCAATCACTTTATAGGAACCACGTTACCATACGATGATTTTGATATGGGTAGTGTTCATGAACGTACGGTGCAATGATGTTTTAAAAAATTTCATCTTATTTCTATAGCGCAAGAGTTAATTTTACATCAAAATAAGTAAAAACATTTATGTGATTACTATGTAATTTTTGGAACCACGCTTCTTTAAACATAAGAAAATGATTTTTTTTAGGAAATTTAATAAAAAATTTCATTAGACGCAAAAGCTGCACTTTTTCACTGATAAATTTATGGCAGATCGTATTTTATACCACTCGGACAAACGGGTGGACAGATATAAGGAAAGTATACATAAATGAAAGATCTGGATGATTTTTTGCCACTCTTTGTATGATCCTCATTATTCCGAGCACAGGTTTCGAACCACCGACCTTTATTATGGCTCGACATCCCTATCGTCAACCAGGTCCATTGTTCGGGAACTTGTTCTAATTAAGGAACCATACTGGTCGACCAATTAGATTTATTGATTTCAAATACAGAACGCCGTTTAAAAATATGCAGCACGGTATTCTTAATTTCCTCCATCCAACTGCGCAGTAGCGAGGTTACCAAGCAAGTTCTATTTTTGGATAGTAATTTTTGTTTTAATTTTTTAATTAGTTATCAATTAGTTTTTAAAGCAAGTATACATATTTTTAAGCATTATAAAATTATTTTTTAGCGCTGAGTATAAAAACGTACAGAGATGTATTAAACCCATACTTTAGGAAAGATGGTTGGGTCACTGCAAAGGAATGTCCCCCCTCGCCTATTTTCAAGACACATTTATACCGCCGTTAAAAAACTTATTCTTGCATAATTACATTCCATAGTAAAGAAGATATTTATTTTATACAGTGGACGTTGGTTTATTAGAATTTCGTTGCGAATTGGTCCCATTAAATAAAAATGTCTTCTGGCAATAAAGATCTTTTCATAATTGTTTAAAAATTTACAAGCTCGTAGTAATTTTGTACGTAGATTGAGTACCAAAATATTTACGTTATTTATCGCCTTCAAAATGACTATATTGTATTTTGATTTACATATAATAAAAGTTTATTTTATTACAACTAACACAGGTTAGGTGTGTAAGATCTGATCCACCATATAAGTACATATACACATTACATAAACGATAATACGTAGTACGAAAACAAGAGAATAATATTTAGAGAAAGAGAAAATAACTTTTTCGTCTTCTTCTTATACTGGCTGAGGTGTGCAGAGTTTGCCGGCCCTTGTGATGTGACCTCTCAGATGTCTTCCATCTTTTGGGGGTCACACATTTTTCTGATCGTGGTGCATCTCATTCTGCCTTTTATAGACTAAGAGCCAAAGAGCCAGCGACCGCCAGACTTACATTATAGTATCAAACTTGAAATATTTTCTGGAGATGCACACTAGAGCAGGTAAGTTTCAATATTATGATATTTGAGTTTGGGAAATTTTGGCAGATAATACAAGTACAAAAAAATGCATAAGTTAAACGTAAAAATAAAAATAAATCTAAAACAAACCTGATTTTTAATACATACAACGGGATTGAAGACTGCACACTCGTATAAATCATTGATTGATGCTTTTCGCGGGTCATTTTTTCCACCAGACATTTAAATAATCATGTGATTTTACGTTATTACCGACATTTACGTTATAGTAAATGAAGTGTACCTATGTATTTTATTCGGGCCACTAATGAACAATTTTTCCTGATAGGTACCTTACATTTTAACGTTTTACTTACATATTTCTTTATACTTGTATTATCTCTCATATGCTGAAATACCCATAACTCAAATGTCTTATTATCCAAAGCTTCTTATCTACTATACATCTACAGAAACTATTTCAGTTTTTATACTTTAACGTAAGTCTGGTAGTCGCTACCTCCTAGTCTATTATTTTTCTGAAGGTTTTCATCTCTGTGGTTTTTTGAAGTGACTAGCTGTTCGTACCCGGCGTTGCACGGGTTAAAGATTAAGTTGAAAATAAATTTGTGGGGGGAAACAAAGCTTTGATTTGAACGGTATATATTTGCGTCGAAAATATATCAGGTGGAGGAGAAAAGGTAAAAGGGGAGTGAGGAAGAAATATAGCCGAGTCCTAAAGAATAAGTTTCCAAATTTTGAGTACGATCGGTCGAACGGTATAGATTTGCATCGAAAATATATCAGAAGGGGGGGAAGGGGTGGAGGAAGAGAGGGGAAATGTAGCCTATGTTACCCGCCGAGTCCTTTAGAATAAGTTTCCAAATTTTGTGTCTGATCGGGTAAACGGTACAGATTTGCATCGAAAATATATCAGCGGAGGGGAAGGGTTAAAAGAATAGGGGGGAAATGTCGCCTATGTTACCCGTCGAGTCCTAAAGAATTAGTTTCCAAATTTTGAGTCCGATCGATCGAACGGTACAGATTTGCATCGAAAATATGTCAAACGTCAGGGGGAGGGAAAGGGGTATGAGAATAGGGGGGAAATATCGCCTATGTTACTCACGGAGTCCTAAAGAATAAGTTTCCAAATTTTGAGTCCGATCGGTCAAGCTGTACAGATTTGCATCGAAAATATGTCAGGGGGAGGGGAAGGGGTATGAGAATGGGGGAAAGTATCGCCTATGTTACCCGCTGAGTCCTAAAGAATAAGTTTCCAAATTTTGAGTCCGATCGGTCAAACGGTACAGATTTGCATCGAAAATATGTCAGGGGGAGGGGAAAAGGCATCAGAATAGGGGGGAAATATCGCCTATGTTACTCGCCGAGACCTAAAGAATAAGATTTCAAATTTTGAGTCCGATCGATCAAACGGTACAGATTTGCATCGAAATAAGTCAGGGGATGGGAAGGGGTATGAGAAGAGGGGGGAAATATTGCCTATGTTACCCGCCAGGTCCCAAAGCATAAGTATGCAAAATTTGAATCAAATCGGACAAACGGTGTGGATTTGTATAGAGAACAGACAGACAGACAGACATTGAGTTTTATAGGTATAGATGTAGCGCGAACTGCGTCAGCTCTTGATTCGATGCCCTAAGTCACTATCGGTCTGATGCAGGTATTGTAGATTCAGACTTAACTAGTAAAAAAAATATATGACGCAGATGTTGACTGCACTAGCAAGAGAGTACGACCGCAGGCGTGATGTGGCATGACCAGATTAATCAGATACTGGAAGATGGTCCTGTTAGGAGCCTCAACCATTGTCGAGCTTGTATGCGAAGATGTATGAATATGGATGAGGGGAGAGTTGTGTGTCAGGAGTGTGGAGCCTGCGAGGAAACGCTGTTAGTAAGTAAATACTTCGTGTTCATGTTATATCATAGATCGTTACGTAGTGTATACGGTATGTATGTTTCGCAATTTTTTTCTATTTATGTTAATCAAATTAACTTTTACAACAATTAACATTTAAATAAATCCATCAACTCAATAAGAGCAGTCTACAAAATCACAACAATTTTTAAATGTTAAATTTTGACTATGATTTTAACATTTCAGGAAAATTAATCTGTACGTGGTTAGAAAAAACATTTTTGCGACTGTGAAAAAATTTTACGGCTCTGTCAAACGAGTTTTTCAGGGCATCGTGCCGCGAATAATAATCTGCGGTGGAAAAAGTAGTATTTTAATATTTAAAGTCCACAATTAGAACATTTTCCATAATCCCCGTCAAAGCGGGCGGCTGAATGGACGGAGGCGGATTCGTTATTTTTCAGTGGGCTTTTTCGCACAGCTTGTTAGACACAACATGCATGCGGTGCCGTTAAAACAGGAAATCGGTTATTCCATGAAACGACTAGGCAATTAACTAGTTTTTCTTCTTTTACTTTACCAAGTTGGAGGCCTTTGAGACAGTGCCACAGACTACAAAAATATACAGATACGAACTGTGGGGTATAAAAGCAAAGGCAGCAAAATCAACAAAAAAAAATGAATGCAGAAATCGAGGATTACTAATGATTTATAATCTCCTGAATTCAAGATTTAATTGGAAATATAGTGTCTAAATTTATAAAAACATGATTTTGGAAGGGATCAATACATAAAATCTAGAAAAAATCTAGACTATATTCAGAACATTTTTAAATTTTTTCGATATTGCTGCCTTTGCTTTTATACCCCACATCTGACGTAATTTTTCTGTCTACAGTTTGGCATTACGTCTGTTGCTTTTAATGTGCATCAAAATCACTACGATCTTGCAATTTTTGAAACAATTATGAAAAGGTCACACTAAATTTTCGAAAAAGTGTAAAGTCTTTGTAAATAAGTCGTGCTTTATACCAAAAATATTTTTTTTTATAAAAACAAACACGGTTTAAAATTATTACTTTAAAAAAAAACAACGTCTCTTAGTAATTAACGTTTATTTAATAAGATGATTTAATTATGCAAGAATAAATAATTTGCTGCAGTATAAATGGTCTTCAGTACGCGTAAGAAGAGACATATTTCCTCTTTGTCCCAGTTCCCACGTCTAAAGAAGGGCTTTAGTTCATCTATGTAAATTTTGTACTCTGTGGATGCTACGGAATAATTTCAATACGTCATGGACATGTATCCACAAGTTGTACACGTGCGTGATCGCTATGATAATGATGAAACCACAGCTAAAACTATCCGGCACTTTCTACTCCAATCTGTTGCATTTTTGACTGCAACCAAGGGCTTCCAGAAGTGACTTATTGGTTGCAGTCTTCACGAGATGAGTCCATCTATTTGGTGATCTTAAATATACATAAAATAGGAAAAGGCTTTGAAATTTTAAGGTATTTTGTTCCTTCTCGTTCATTAAGTCATTTAACTCCTACTTAACCTAACGTTAAATCAAAACACAACTATTTTCACATGATACAGCTTATTTACGGTTTCTTTCGAACTAATTATAAAATATTTTAAAGATCTCATGAATGCAACAAGGTGACTGTTTATTTGAATTTTATTTAACATTTTAGTCAAAATATCCAGTTAATTTGTAGAAAATCTAGAACTTTTATAAAATACCTTTACGCTAACATATTATGCATGGGTGTCGTTAACTCTGCACTGCAATGGGACATTTTTAATAAAACCTTCAATGTGGTGTTACAACATATTAGAGACGGAAAATAATATTATTTGTGATATACAGTTTTTTTTCCGTACCTAATGTTGTTTTAAAAATAAGACTCACTTAATCGAAAGATAAGTCCATATTTTAAAAATTATAATATACGTTTCTTTCCGCAAAGCAGATAGTGATTTTTTTTAACAATTCAAACCTCTTGGAATCGACCGCGGCAACAAGTTTTGTATTTTAAACTCAAACAATTAAATTTGGAAATAGCTCCCTACAACACATCGCCTATACTCAACACAATAGCGAAGGGAAAAACTACATTTCAAAATGTAGACTACAACACACACACTTTCACCAGTTCGAAGACTACAAAGTGTACACTACAATTGTAGTAAAAACTACTTGAAGTGAAGTAATTGTAGTACTACGAAATGAAGTGAAGTAAATGAAGTGAAGTAATGAAGTAATTATAGTATTAATGAAGTGAAGTCATGTAATGAAGTAATTGTAGTATTAATGAAGTGAAGTAATAAAATGAAGTAATTGTAGTATTAATGAAGTGAAGTGTAATGAAGTAATGTAGTACTAGTGAGTTAATATTTTTCCCAAAGTAACATTTGGCGACCTAAAAATAAATAAATAAAAGGTCGCCAGCCAGATTTCTTCATTCGATTCCAAAAAATTTTCAAACCATGGGGGGGGGGTTGTTACAGTTTCACTTCCCAAAAATTTCTTCATGAGTCCCAAAATTTTTCAAACCATGGGGGGGGGGGAGGTTGTTACAGTTTCCAGAGATTTCTTCATATATCTACATCAACTTCCCAAAAATTTCACGTAAAAAATGCACTATTTAAAGTATGTTTCTCATACATTCGATAACTTTAAGGTGTATGTACTTTGTAGTGTTCGTTTTGAAATGAAGTGTACTATTTGAAGTTTATACTTTCAATAACTTTGGTGTTTGTAGTTTGAAGTATGCACTACATCTCAAAACGTGCGAACTGTGCACTTCAATGTAGTGTAGTACTACATTGTAGTAGTGAGTACAGAGCGGACCCATCACTACAATATAATGCATTACCTAGACTAAAGCCTGCAGTAATTAAAAAAAATACTGGCAAAAGTTCTTAAAAAAATATTTCCTCAATAGCTTTATAAACCAGTGATGTTTTTCTTAATTAAAATACCATTGCACATAATCATCACATGTATAAATATTTCCTTTACTGTTAGCTATTTTTAGTACTTTCTAATTAAACCTTGTTCACTGTAATCTTAAGTCTTTCTCACCGTAGTTTATAGTGTTGTTATTCCCGGAAAGTGTTTTTCGAAATAATATATTGTAAAAATTATTTTGTCATAATACATTATAATTAATTTAATTACAATATTGCACTGCGAAGTAACAGTCAAATCAAAAAGCAGATTTTTATTACGATTCATTTATAAAATATGTTAACTTATTTTAAAAATGAAAATTTTGCTTCCTGAGGCATAATCTAATATCGCTGCCTGAGATTTAGCGAAGACCTCGGTGGTAAGGGTGGGTCTGGGGTCAGGGGTGTGAGTATGGGATGGAAGATGGGTTATATGACACTGCGTGAGATTGGATGGGGTCTTAGCCGCAGAATCCACCCATAGAGGATGCCTATTATCGCTTGTTTCTTGGACAGAAATCGTCAAACACTGGCAAAATATATTTTTAAATTAAAATATATTGTCACATGTCGTAGCTGCAGGAGGAATCAATAAAATCGCTGGGATTTAATACAGGGATTTATTGATTACTGAATAATTAATTAAACTAACGTATAACGTCGCTTATCAATATTAAATGTAACGCTTTTCCTTAAATTAAACTGTTTCGCAAATTTATCACTTGTAAATAGACACTTTATATTCGCTTTACCACTTGATTCATTGTTCACTAGAATATTCCATCAATTTTCGCACTTATTATTTTCGCATCGGCTTTATTTTGCTACGTAAGAACTTTCTAGAATCACTGCTGTCAAATTACGGCCCGTCTAGCCGTCCTGGCAACTCACTGGTTACTCCCGCGTGTCGTATTTATATTGGCCAATGCTGTTATCGAAATTTCGACACGTTTTCCGCGTTTTCGAGAAGTTCCTCACGTTTTCTAGACTTTTGGAGATGTTTCTCGAAAGTCAGAGTTGATTCTAGATCCTTCGGTAGTATTGTGCCAACTTCAAACAACTGTCACTTTGACAGAAGTGCGTGATTCGTTTTTTAGCCTTGTTACAGAATGAATGATAAAATTTTATAGTAATTTTTATTTGAACAGAAAAGACACTCTTATTTCGCAGAGAGAAGGGGGAGGATGCTTTTGATGTCTTACACATAATACAAAAATCTATTTATGTAAAATTTTATTTAAATCTCTGAAAAGATTTAGAATTGTACAGAGAACGGCTATATTAAGTGAATTTGTATCAATAATGGTATACGAGTATGTTACAAAATCAAATGTTTGTATAATTCCACCAAAAAAAACCCACAAGACCAACAAGAGAAGCTTGTTGGTTTTGTGGTTAGGACACTCGCCTCGTGATCCGAAGGTCGCGGGTTCGAATCTCACTCCAGACCAGCCAGTTAGCCCTATTTTCATAGTACAAGGGTTTAGCTTAGTTTTAAACTAGTAAGAATATTGATATCACACGTATTCCGTTTTCGCATCTCTATTTAAAAAAATTAATAATAATAAATTAATTTAATTAATTGTTATTCGGTACGAATTGTTAATTCAAGCGTTTTGTAAAAGTAGGCCATGTATAAAATTTTAAGGATTGACTGATGAAAATAATATTAAAATTTTGAAAAAAAAGTACCAAAGCTTAAGAATTTTACCATCTGTTTTGTAAAATTAACGGATTTACAGACTTTTCTAAAAAAAAAATTTATGGTCAAAGCGTTTAATTTGTGCTTGAACATAATTATTAATTTGAGAAAACTAACCAATGTGCAAAATCATTTATATCGTTCGAAAGCCTTCACGCAAGTGCAGTTCTTTTCTTTTTCGAATATTGTGATAATGTCTTAATATTCTGTCATATATATATATATATGACAAAAGTAACTTCTGGACTCCCTCGCATTTTCTGTAAATGGTCTCCCTGAGAAGACCTAGGCCGACGTTTCGACACGGCATCACGTGCCATTGTCAAGGCTAAAAAGGCCTCAAAAGTTACGGACTAGCCGTACTTGTTCGCGGGTGACATGAAAGTCTCCCCAATGCCTTATTGGTGGGAGACTTTCATGTCACCCGCGAACAAGTACGGCTAGTCCGTAACTTTTGAGGCCTTTTTAGCCTTGACAATGGCACGTGATGCCGTGTCGAAACGTTGGCCTAGGTCTTCTCAGGGAGACCATTTACAGAAAACGCGAGGGAGTCCAGAAGTTACTTTTGTCACATACAATAACGCTCGCGGAAACCTCAAGCAAAACATATATATATATATATATATATATATAT
>JADDOH010004315.1:0-61252 GCA_016648135.1 Agrypnia vestita
GAGATATATATATACATATATATATATGTTAGTTCTAACTACTTTGGGGGTAACCCGCGTCAAATTCTGGTCGTCAGGACCAGTCGTCTGCTGACGTTTCGAACAGATCTCACTGTTCATCTTCAGGGCGCCTTGTCGATGAGCTGTTTCTCCAAAAACCGTACAACCGTTTGGGTCCGGAGCTCACCGTCAAGTGAAAGTTTGAAAAATTCTGCGTCAGGTGATTGTGGAGGAGTGGGTTTCTGACGACCAGAATTTGACGCGGGTTACCCCCAAAGTAGTTAGAACTAACATATATTGTACCCGTGAAAGCCTTAGATTTAACATATATATATATATATATATATATATATACATTGAATTATTATATTAAAAACAGTCCGGGATGGTGCAAGAACAATCGCCAGTGAAGTATCAAAGTTTTGCGAAGCTCAAAAAGCGAATAATGGACCGATATTGCCGTCTGACAGTTTGACAGATAGAACGGCCGCCGTTACTGCACGGTTTCTTTGGCGCTGCCCGACCAAATTTCTGTATTTGATACGACACCGGTCACCGGACATTCTGTACATTATGTATTGTGTGATAAATTTACACCCTGGCAACTTCTGTTACGCGACAGCGACGCCCTCCCTCGCACGCCAAGTTATAGTGGTACGTCTATACCCACCACGTCTCGTGCAGGTTTAAGAACATTTATTTAATAAATAT
This sequence comes from Agrypnia vestita, assembly GCA_016648135.1. NCBI lineage: Eukaryota > Metazoa > Arthropoda > Insecta > Trichoptera > Phryganeidae > Agrypnia > Agrypnia vestita. The sequence goes on from JADDOH010004315.1 coordinate 712, forward strand.
AATTGTGAAAATGGCGGTATTAAAATAATTAATTAATTAACTGCGCGAGAATCCTGAAATGCGATTTTATTTTTACGACCAATAAACCGATCATTTCAGATTTGAGATTGCCGTCGACTTCATTAAGGGGGGGTAAGGTTAATTCGTACAAAAAAGGCATGTTTTTGTGAATTTTTTGTGACGACACAGTTAAAATCTCTTTATTAAAACCAATGGTACATTAAAGTACGACATTTGAAGAATATTGTGTAAAATTTTCAAGACGAAATATTAAGAAATACGGCAATGGCAGCAATTATTCGGACGTGTCTCGGAAAAAAGTAGAATTGCGGTGTCCATCATAACTTGGTGCTAGATCATCTGAAATCAAAAAATCAAAGTTCATTCGTTAGATAATAGATTTTCTCAGGTAACGCTGGGAGGGTTTTTTGAAATTTCAATTTTTCAATTTTTTGGAACACTTTGAAGGGAAAAACGCGATTTTTTGCGAAAAATACCGACTAATTTGTTATTAAAAAATAAAAATTAATAACAAATTTGAAAAAAACTCGACAGCGTTACCTCGTAAATTATGTACAGAAATAGTATTCAAAATTTCAAAAGGATCGGTGCAGTAGTTTTGAAGTTATGGTGGACACCGACTTTGAAAACGTTTTTGAAAAAAATTTTGACACAATATTCTTACGATGTTATACATTCATTTAAAAAATTAAAAATAAAATGCAAAAAAAAAGTTAAAAACCTTAAGGAAATCCCAAGAATTAAAATAAAATCTACGTAACAAATGAAAAGCGAAATACACAAATTATTTTATTTTTACTCCCTTTATATTAACTCGTGACGTCTGCTTGCTTGCTTGCCGGCTTGCCGTCAAAAAAAACTTTGGATCGATTTTTGATCCTTTTCTCGTGACCCAATGGAGCTGAAACTTTGCAAGCAGACTCGTGGCGACGATAAAGAAGATCTATCAAATTTTCGTCAAAAAAAAATAATAATTATAGTATAGTTTCGGATTTTTAGAAATTCTAATGTTTTTTTCAAATTGGAATCATTACAAAACTTTGATTACTAGCAACGGCGGCCCGATAACGTCGCGGAATATTTTCTAAATTTGAATTACTCCGTCGGTATACATAATAGGTACTTCACTACGAATTTCGAAAATCTAAATTGACTGACAAATGTTTTTAGAATTTAATCTTCAAAGCGTGAAGTGTCTTATCAAAGCTCAAAACATGTGACATTTTAGAAACATATTAAATTACTGTAAGTTTAGTGTTATGTTATATGTTTTAATTCGTCTTTAATTGTTGTTATATTTTACAAAGAAAGGGAGTATAATAAAAACATGGTTTTAATGGGTTAGTTTTTTTATTTTATTTTATTCGGTCATCCAACTTCTTCTTCTTCTTCATCAGCCTTCGTCTCTCACTGCTGGATACAGGCCTCTTGCATAGCCTTCCATCCTTCCTTGTTGTTTAGTAATTGTAGCCATTTCTTTCCCACCACAGCTGCTATATCGTCGGTCCATCTCTTTTGAGGTCTTTCGATGCCTCTTTTACTCTACCAAGGTCTCCATTTCAGAACTCTGGGAGGCCATCTTGTATCATCCTGCCTTGCAACATATCCTGCCCATTGCCATTTTAGCTTCGCTACACGATCCATGATATCCACTACTCTAGTTCTGCGACTAATTTCGTCTTTTCTAATCTCTTAGGCTTACTCCAAGCGTGGATCTCTCCACGGATCGTTGCGTGCATTTGAGCTTTTCTACACTTACTTTTGTAAGGGCCATAGTCTCCACTCCATACGTCATCACTGGCAGTATGTATGATTCATTAAATGAAACGAACCCGGTCATCTAATAGGGAGACATAACTGATTGGTAGGACAAAATACAGAAAAAACAGTTGAATGTCTCCCACAATTAAAGGATGACAGAGATAAGACAATTATAGATAAGTCAATTTGATATGAATAAATCAAACAATTTTACATTTTCATTTAAGTGATTGTTTCTAATTTAACTTTATCATAAACATAAAAGGGTTCGTAATGAATATAATTCACATGGTCAGGGAGGGAGACGAGTTTCTAGTATCTGCCTTAACATATGAAGATACTCTTCATATTTAGTGTTAAAAATATCTAATTAATATAAATTAACTTTGTTTAAACCGCTTATTTATTGAAAAAAATCAACATGTTTCAAAGCCAATGGCTTCTTCATCAGGAAAACAAAAATAATATTTAAAAATCGAAGTATAGATCAAAAGTTATATATGGAAAATATTAATGTAAAGTACCTAATTAATTTGAAAATAAATTTAAAAGATAACTATTTGCAAAAAGGACCTGATTATTTATAATATTCAATTTACTATTTACACTCTTTCTTATTTCCAAAATTTCTAATTTATCAAATTGTGATTCTGTATAATTTGTATGTAAAATTTGTAAACCCTTATTAATATCAAAAGAATGACCCGTAGCCAAAAGATGGTTAGCAAATTCAGAATAATTATTACTATTTAAACACCTTAAGTGTTCTTTAATTCTAATTTCAAAATTTCTACACGTTTTTCCTATATAAAAATAATCACAATCATTACAAATTAATTTATAAACACCCGATTTTTTTAAAAAATTATCCTTATCTTTATTATTTAATATGTTTTTTTTTTTAAATTTATTATTAGTATAAAAAGCTGGTTGAATAACATTTGAAATATTATATTGAAATATTGAATTAGAAATTTCATTATTTATAAATATAATTTTCCTCCAATGTTTATCAGAATCACAAATTGAAGGGTAAACAAAATAAATTTGCTACATTTGAAGAAGAAGTTAAAAATATCTATTGAAATCAAGAGGTTATTATAATCTGAGCAAATGCGTGGGATGGGAGAGGATTTCCTATTGTTGGTATGATAAGTTGGAAAGGAAAAGAAGTATTTTTGTCTGGTAGGTCGGAGTGGGACGTGGAAAGCTAGCAAGCTGGTGATTTCAGGAGAATCAATAACGTTATGAATTATTTATTTATATTTATAATTAAGTACTGTTAGCGTGTAAAAATGCCTCGAGATCTCGCGGGATCGGGATTGCATTTCCTAGTTATTTGACTTACAAATGATAGCTTCTCGTCAAATATCTAGCCTAGATCATTAATTTCAGTTATCAGATCAATAACAGTTAATTACAGTTACAAGTTAAAAATATTGTTAAAGAAAAAGTACGTTCGCCGTTATCCGATTATTTCCTGCAAATTAAGTGTTTGTACGAAGAGTGGATTCGTACGCACGCGAGACAAATGAAATGATCCGATAGAAAATTTGTGAGTACCTACCTCACGCAATGAAGTGGTTAGTTAATCCACTTCTGTCTGCGCTGGAGGATGGCGGTCCACGTCAGCGCAGACAGGGACGGAGGCTGGCAGAGAGCTCTCAATTAGCGATCGGGCTGCTCTCATCCGGTTAGCCTCATCACCGGCATTGTGAGCCGGGGGAAGCTGGTAATGGACCGCGCAGGGGCGCGCGAATCGAAATTAAGAAAAATTATTTTTAACAATATTTGTATATGAAAGTAAGTTCGAATAACACAGTTACTGGATTTGATCCCCAGAGGGTTGATTAATTGATTACGGATTAATTATAGAAGTACACACAGAGATGAAGCTACTTGTATATGAGAAAAGTGAACGGAAGTCTCTTATACGATGGCTCAGGACTTACAACCTGTATGATATGGCTTAAGTGAATTATTAACTTAGATTTTTTTTTAAGTAATTGTAATTATAACAGAATGTTAGTAACCTTAGTAAAAACCACTACCAGATAGTAGACTTTGTGGTTAGACATAATAAGAGAATGTTAGTAACCTTAGTTACTAACATTATCTTATTATGTCTAACCACAAAGTTAATGCTTTACATATTAATAATATTAATAAATTATAATTATTTTCAAACTGCTCTCATTTTCACAAAAATTCTGTTTATTTTTTCGGAAATGCATTGTAGAAATCGCATCATCTAATAAGGAAATAATTTAAAATTCATTTCATCCTAACCCTGGCGTCTTGATTATCTCCACCAGCTGTGCGCGTCGTGGAAAAGAACCTTTGCGGAACAGCACATAACTTTGCCATTTTGAAATTTTCAAAATAATTTCTTGAGGAAAAAAAAGTATGCCATGAACATTTTTGTACATGGAATAGAAATCGAATTTGAATATAAAAATTTTATATGCCTTATGGTGGTGTAATCACATAGTTTATGAAGAACACCTAGATCAAGAATTTCGCGAAATGGAAGGATTATTGGAGAGACTGAAGAAACATAAGCATAAGCAGAACCTCTTACGCACAGAACTCATTCATCCAGCGAACATGCAAAGCATACAATGACCACTTCAATGACATTGATATATTTAATACCAACATCTCAGCTCTTAAAAATCGTATTTAAACCGCTTATATTATATTACTAGTTTCTATATCTTCACCGGATTAACTGAGACCGACCATCATCATACACACACCACAGCCAAACTCTCATCACTCTTTACACATACCCCCATATCTGTATACAACGTCACGCACAGAATACACACGCACTCCACTCAGCCACAATCCCATACACCTCACTCCACTTCCCCATCTATCTCCCACTTCTATCCCTCTATTTAATATATGTTCTCTTTATTGCTTGACTTAACATTTTATGCCGTGGATCTCTATAATTGGTCTACGAATTACCCAATACGTTATGTATTATTATAATAAATTGTATACTGTTGAGATTCCCAAAATGAAAAAAAAACATTAAACATTAAACATTGTGACTGTTAGTATTAATACATAAAAAATTTTGGCTTAAAAAACCTATGAAATGCGAATGCTTAGATGGTTGGCAGGGATAACACTAAAATATGTGATTAAAAGTTCATCCATGTAGTCTGGGTGTCACGGACATAGACAGTAAGCTGGAGGAACGACAGCTGAGATGATAAGGGGACAGAAGACGGAGACCACCAGACCAAACGGTGAAGCAGGCAATGTCTACGGAGCTTCATCGACAGTCATCCAGAGGAAGACCAGAGAACTCCTGGATGACTCAATGCACCAAAATCCTACAGAGAAACGGTCTGGGTGAAAGCGATAGCCAGAATCGAAGAAGAAACAGTCTGAGAACAAAAAGAGTTGACCCCAACAGCCTACCTAGGCAACGGGGCAAATGGGACAGTGAAAGGAAGAAGAAGATCCGAAATTATGCTATAATTATTATTTTTTTAACGAAAATTTGATAGATCTTCTTGATCGTCGCCACGAGTCTGCTTGCCAAGTTTCAGCTCGATTGGATCACGGGAAAAGGGTCAAAAATCGATCCAAAATTTTTTCGACGGCAAGCCGCCAAGCCATCAGACGCCACGAAAAACACTCCCCATACCAAAACCTAATCATGCTATTCTAATTTCCTCGAAAGAAGGTAAACCAGCAGAAGACATCAAAAGAATACTAAAAAAACAAGGTAAATAGAAATAATGTAGACTAAAAAAACTTATCAGAACAAAATATTACTGACATGCGAAAAACAAAAGGATACAGAAATGATAAAAAAATAAAGAAACTAACCCATAAAAAGCAAGTTTTTATTATACTCCATTTCTCATTTACTAATTGAAACAGGTTTCGCGCTTAATCCACGCGTCGGGCTCGAGTCGGGCGACACTGCGAAAGGGAGTAATAAAAACCGTTAAAATTTCGAATAATCCAAAATTATACTATAATAATTTGAAAAATTTAAACAAAAATTTGTTAGATCATTTTTATCATCGCCACGAGTCTGCCTGCAAAGTTTCAGCTCGGTTGGATCACGGGAAAGGGGTTAAAAATCGATCCAAAGTTTTTTCGACAGACAAGTGACAAGCAGACAAGCAGACGCTACGAGTTGAAAGAAAGGGAGTAAGAATACGCAAACATTGGAATTTATGCTGAAGACATTTAGCTTAATCGCGTCAATACTCATTCAGATATCATCGAACAAGCAAGTCAAAATACCTAGGAAAAATTAATTAAATTCCTTACGAAACAAGAAAAAACACCTAAAATTATTTTGTAAGGGATGTTAACGGTTTAAGGGTACTGCCGCCCTGGGAAAATTATTTTTATTTTCATTTATTGGTTTTCTTACAGCCATATAATTAATCAATCTTGAAAAAAAACAATAATTGATGAACAGAGTTTTGGGCCAATTACAAGAAAACACATATATACAATCGATAAAAAAATAAGAAAAAACATGTCCAATAGTGAGTTTGTGTGAGTGTGTGTATTTGTGTGCTTATTTATTTATTTTGTTTTGGGAAAAATTAACAGCAAAACAATCTTAAAAATTTACTTTAACATACATTAATAGCGAATGGAGAGGGTGGAGAGGAATGTGGGACGGGAGTAGAAGGGAAGATATAATGTACAAATTAGTTTGAGTGCGGTAGTGTAGATATTGTGTTTTATGTTTCTTATTGTTGCGTTGAAAATGTCAATGTGGTGATAGTTTGTGTTAAATGAATTTGTGTATCTGTACATAAAGGTGTTTTGTTTTGAGTTGGTCTTACAAAAGGGGAGATGAAAAGTAGGTGAATGTCTGTTATTGCGAGTTGGATGCGGTAAAATATTCGTTGAAGAAGTTCCGGACTATCAACTAGATTGTGTGTTATTTTGAATAGCATCACCGCGTCAGCTTTATGGTTTATAGTATAGCCATTATGGTTTATAAGTAGAATAATCTTTTCTAGGGAAAGTAGGTTTGACAATGAACCTAACGAAGACTAAGGTGATGACAAATACAACAAAGGAGAACATAGAAATCGGACAAGAAAGCATCGAATATGTTGAAGAATACGTATACTTAGGACAACTAATATCAATAAAAGACCAATATTCAAAAGAAATCGACAGAAGAGTAAACAATACTTGGAAGCGGTACTGGTCGCTAAAACAAATAGTGAAAAATTATAGAATACCAATGTCGGTAAAAAGCAAAGTATACAACACGTGCATTCTCCCATGTCTCGCTTATGGGTGCCAAACTTGGCCTGCTACGAGCAAAAACAGCCAAAAACTCGCAGTTTGCCACGCAACATGGAGCGGAGTATGCTAAACATAAGGCTTTATGACAGGTGGACGAATACAAAAATAAGGAAAAAGACAAAAGTTAGCGATGTTATACAAAAAGTAAAAAAACTCAAATGGAACTGGACTGGTCATGTTATGAGAACAAGCAGAGAAAAGTGGACGAAAGACGTAATGGAATGGTATCCCAGAAATGGAAAAAGACAAAAAGGACGTCAAATTAAGAGATGGGAAGATGACCTACCAAAAGGATGGAGAAGAATAGCTCACGACAGAGACGAGTGGAAAAAACTAGGGGAGGCCTGTGTCAGAGAGACAACCTGACCAACAAACTGGCTGCTTAAATGACATTTACTACGTATATTCATATATATATATATATGTGTGTGTGTGCGCATGTACGTGTGTATATCTTACTATTTCAGTGTATCATTTTCTATTTACTTATGTTAAAATGGTCAGTGAATAAAGGTTTTATTTATTTATTTTTATTTATAATCTTTTCTAGAAAGGAAGACAGTCGACACAAGATAATCTCCATTTAGGACGGCCCACTGAGGCAAATTGAAAAACTTGCAGTGGAAGATGCCCAATTGATCCCTACAGACAATGTTCCCTGTAAGGTGTGCGCCTGTGCGCGCGCATACCTACCAAAATGTCTCCGCACACATGTTTTACCCTCCGCACAGTCAATATGATAAAATCAAGTTTCTTTTGCCAGATTTTAGTTTTGCTCGAATGCATGAAACAATATATGCACAATCCTTTCACACACTTTCGGAGAAATGAGTCGAATAGTACAATTTTACCTATTAATTATATAAAATGTCGAAAAGGAATGGATGTGATATTTCTAATGCGACCATTAAGAAGAAATCCTGCAATAAATGTAAACTAGAATGGCTCTCTGAAATCGTCGAAACAAAAATGCCATCTTCAATGCATTTACAAAAAGTAACGATTGGTGAAATATTTGTTTATTCGGAGACATATTAGGTCCTTATCCTTACATATGAAGTTGGCGTTTTGCCGTACTGGCAAATTTGATCTCAAATATCTTCTCTTTGGTTAGGAATTCCAAATCCAAATTTATACAGCTATTTACTCATGTATTTGTGTTTTGAAAATTATAATTCATTTGTTTTTTCCTCAATTGTTTTTTTCTTTGCGTCACTCAGTTTACAAAATGAAAAACTTGAAATATCGCGTTATTTACGAGTACGAGTTCCACCGTGGCACCAGTGATGCAGAAACGGCTCGAAGGATTAATGATGTGTATGGCGACGGTGCCGCAAAAGAAAACACAGTGCGTTTTTGGTTTCAACGTTTTCGTTCTGGAAATTTCGACCTGCAGAACAAGCCCCGTGGACGGCCGGAGACCAAAGTTGATAATGAAGAATTGAAGGCTATTGTGGAAGCGGATCCATCGCAAACCACATCCGAGTTAGCTGCAGGCTGCGGTGTCAGTGATAAAACTGTTTTAATCCAATTGAAGCAAATTGGTAAGGTGAAAAAACTTGAAAGGTGGGTACCTCACGAATTGAGTGAAGCAAATCAACAAACGCGCGTTGACTGCTGCGTTGCATTACTCAACCGGCACAATAATGAAGTGATTTTAAATCGAATCATTACCTGTGATGAAAAGTGGATTCTGTACGATAATCGGAAGCGCTCATCGCAATGGCTGAACCCTGCCGAACCAGCCAAACCATGCCCCAATCGAAAATTGACTCCAAAAAAGTTACTTGTGAGCGTTTGGTGGACTAGTGCTGGTGTCGTTCACTACAGCTTTCTTAAATCTGGCGAGACGATTACGGCAGATGTCTATTGTCAGCAACTGCAAACCATGATGGAAAAGCTAGCTGCTAAACAACCGAGGATGGTTAATCGCTCTAGGCCACTGCTGCTTCATGATAACGCTAGACCACACACTGCACAACAGACGGCTACCAAATTAGAGGAGCTTCAATTGGAATGTCTAAGACATCCACCGTACTATCCGGACCTTGCCCCAACAGATTACCATTTTTTTCGAAATTTGGATAACGTCTTGCAAAGGAAAAAATTCAACTCCGATGGGGCAGTCCAAACCGCCTTCAAAGATTTTATTGATTCCCGTCCGAATGGTTTTTTTAGTAAAGGGATCGATGAACTACCTATGAGATGGCAAAAGTGCATAGATAGCAATGGTACATACTTTGATTAAATAAATATATTATAATAAAAAAAATCGGCTTTATGTTCCTTCCATACTAAACGCCAATTTCATATGTATGGACCTAATATGACTCAAATATAGATCAAAGATATGTGTCAAATGCATCATATGTTCCGAATCAAATATGAAAAGTAGGTACAACAGAAATGCGACAAAAATCGGAGAAAGATTTTTTACGTAGTTGAAAATTTAATAAGAATAATAAAAACACAACATACGAACATACAGATTCAATATAAATAAAAAGAAAATTCTACAAGTTTAGTATTTTATATATTATGTCAACGATTATTTTTTAATCTTTTTTATTTATTTCAAAAATTATCTTTGTTAATATTGTTAGTATATATAATATCTCTGTGATTAATAAAAGACTCAAGTATATAAATTTTAATGGAAAATCGTATGTGTGTTTGTAGGGGGGGGGTTGTAAATTTATCGCACCGCCACTGCACAGATGCGTCGAAGATCCGCATACACAATAAAAAAATTAGAGGGAACGTTGCCTACAGAAATAACAAAAGTGAAGATTTGAACTGGATTGTTACTTTAATCGGTTACACGTGGTACAGTTATTTAAGTATCTGATTGTATCGATGATTGGTAACTGAAAATATTCGTTACACTTTGGGTGAAATGTCGGTGAAATGAAAGTGAAATGAAATGAAATAAGGTGATAAGCGCCGTTAAAGTTTGCATTTTTTTCAATATTTTGGATTTATTTTCTGCAAAAGTTGAACTATCACTAGGGTAACTTCCATGGAATATTAAAAACTCATTCGCTTCGATACAAGTCAGATCAAATGACAAAAACCTAACAAAAAATATTTTTTGAAATTTCTTCAATGTTTTAATAAATTTATTTGAAATTCAGCAAAGCGAATGAATTTTAAAAATTTGATATAAATTACTTAATTTCAAAATATTACAGAAAATAAGACAGAACTTTCATGTCGATTATTTCCGTAACTGTCGACATTTCACCCAATGTATAAAGAATATTTTCTATTCAAAATTGAATGAAAAATATTTCCCTCAAGTTTTTGCTATTGGTTACGCGACACCATGTATAAATAGGAAGGTATTAAAAAAAATCAAACTCCAAAGTGAACAAATTGAACAGAAAAAATATAAAAAAAAAAAATTCTACCCTTCTGTCTATTTTTATTGAAAAGAGATATACTAGTTACTGAAAAAAAAATAGTTAAAAAATCATTTTAATATACCACTTACGAAGCAATACACTTATCAATGCATCTTCTAACAGATACTAATTTCAATACATCTTTCAAAATGTGTTTAATATATTGTATTTTTTTTTTAAATATATAATTATTATAAATGATCACGAGACGCCTCTTGAATCAATTCATCCACCAATTAGTGACAAGTGCCCTCGACGTCCCCTCATCTGATTGGCTGAATTGTCTGTGGTTACTGCTCGCTTCCTGCCAGGGAGCCAGCGTTATTCGGAAAACTCCACTCCTATTGTCTATTGACTAAATGTTAGCAGGGATAATTTTAAAAAATAATTATGTCAATAGTCTATTAAAAAGTTTTTTTTATTTTTTTATTTAATATTAAAACTACATTTAAATCATAATACATTTGTCTATTACAGTCTACTTAGATACATTTTATTTTATTGCTTTGCCTCTCCAAAAATGAGACTTGCTCATGTGTTTGGTGAGGGGCTTACACTTTATTAGTTTATTTTGGATTTGGCTTATTTGTTCCTTAGCTATATGTCTTGTTACGCATTGTCAAATTGTATCCATCTAAAGTGTTGGTTTATTTTTTTCTTTAACTGTTGTAAGTCATCGATTTTCTTAATATCTGTAGGTAGGTTATTGAAGTTTTTATGCCCAAGTATATGTAGTTTTGTTGACACAGTTTGGTATTATATTTTGGGATTTTAAAATTATTTTTGAATCTTAATGATGTGTTTTTTTCAAATTTAGCAGTTATGTTTTCTTTAATTAGTTGTATAATTGACGTTTTTTTGTAAACATTCTCTAATTTTGCAACTTGGAATTTAGAGAAAAGTAATTGTGTAGAGAAGGTTTTTCTTTTTTTTTAATATTACTGTTATAATTGATCTTTGGATTACTTTTTAATTAAAGTTAAAGTTAAAGTTAAATTTAAGTTTTTTCTTTTTTTTCTAAAATTTGTTTCTTTTCTTTATGGAAATCCGTATTTAATAAATTTGATATATTTTATTAATTAAAATCTTGTACTTGAGGGTTGAAATATCATTAAATTTCTAAATAGACACATATTTGAACGTCACATCAGTATTATAGCATGGGCTATGAATTATGTAGAAGGCTCGCTATTAGTGATGGGTCCACTCTGAACTAAGAACTACAACGTACTACTACATTGTACTGAAGCGCACACTTCACAGGTTTCTAAGTGAACTGCATATTACAAACAAACACACTTGAAACTTCACCACAAACTTTATACTTTAAACTTTAAGCTGATATTCTTGCAGATATTTCAAAAACTCACTCATACACAACATTAATTTCTAAACGATGACCTGAACCTATAGATCCATTTAATCAATTATTTATTAAATACTAATCGCACTACATTCAAACACTAAATATATAATACACATAAATATACATGTACTTAATACTTAAATGCAAAAATACATGTTACTAGAGCGTGCCAAAGACACCTATTATTCTGTTAGTGTCTCTAACAAATATTTAAAAAAAATTCCTCCCTTAAACTGTAAACTTTTCAAATTTCATGCTTCAAAAAAATTTTAATGTAAGTTGATGTAGCTGAAATATGTTTTTGAAATCTCATTCCCCCGTCTGATTTTATTTTTTGGGAAGTTGATGTAGATAAAACGACCCTTTCAAATTTTGTAGTACTAAAATTAGTTCACTTCATGTAGTTTAGTAGATGAAGTTTGTAATGTTTCGGTGCTGCCTACTACAAATGTAGCGCACATTTTTTAGTCTTCAAACTGGTGAACGTGTGCGTGTTGTAGTCTTCATTTTGAAATGTAGTTTTTCCCTTCGCTACTCGCTATTATGCGACCAGTCTAGATTTTAATAATTGCTAGTTCTAAATTTATCTTGTCTGCATAAGAAACAGTGTTTTTTGTAAAAAGGACAATATTTCGAGTATCATCAAACAAGGAGTTAATGATTCCAAGGTATGAATAGGATATGATTAGTCCAAAGTATGAATAGATACATGCTTTATACTCGTAATCGACCACCAAAAAAATTAACCAGCAAATATAAATTTAATTAAGTATAAATTATAGAAGTCTCACAGAGACGAAACTATCTATATATAAGACAAGTGGATGGAAGTCTCTTATACGATGGCTCAGGGCTTACAACCTGTATGAGCTGGCTTAAGTGATCGCTCTACACAATGCAACGTTCACCAATTCCATCGTAAGAATATAACAAATTTTTAAAAGTTCTGTATATAGTTCGAATTAAGAACATTTCAAATATTGAACCGCTTTCTGCTAGAGACATCTGTTGTTATTTTTTGTCATTTACAAGTTAGTATACATAGATTTCGCAACTGGTAAAATACGAACAGTTTAAGGGGGGGGAAAGGTTAATTCGTACAAAAAAAGGCATGTTTTTGTGAATTTTTTGTGACGACACAGTTAAAATTTCTTTATTAAAACTAATGATACATTAAAGTATGACATTTGAAAAATATTGTGTAAAATTTTCAAGACGAAATATTAAAAAATACGGCAATGGCAGCAATTATTCGGACGTGTCTCGGAAAAAAGTAGAATTGCGGTGTCCATCATAACTTGGTGCCAGATCATCTGAAATCAAAAAATTAAAGTTCATTCGTTAGATAATAGGTTTTACCAGGTAACGCTGGGAGGGTTTTTTGAAATTTCAATTTTTTGGAACACTTTGAAGGGAAAAACGCGATTTTTTGCGAAAAATATCGACTAATTTGTTATTAAAAAATATAAATTAATAACAAATTTGAAAAAAAGTCTCCAGCGTTACCTCGTAAATTATGTACAGAAATAGTGTTCAAAATTTCAAAAGGATCGGTTGAGTAGTTTTGAAGTTATGATGGACACCGACTTTGAAAACGTGAGATGTGGGGATAACGCTTTAAAGTTTTGCACACTGTAAAATTCAAAATAAAACTTAACACTTACACATAATCGTCGATGCCATGTTCACACAGCAAAGAGTTTTAATCATCAGCATCTTTTTGTCCTTGTCTAAGCAAAACTCTTCTAATACAATAGCACGTCCGGTAGTCCTCAGGTGAGCGCGTCTCTTAGCTGCCCGAGCAGGTATAGAAAATCAATCTGATATCGCTCAAATGTTCATAATTTCGTCAATTTTGCTCCGATTGACTTGAAATTTTGACACAATATTCTTGCGATGTTATACATTCATTTAAAAAATTAAAAATAAAATCCAAAAAAAAAAGTTAAAAACCTTACCCCCCCCTCCTTAAGAAAGAAGTCAAATCCTTGATTTTGAGACAACGATGTATTGTAACATTGCCCACATGTCTCAAATGGTTTCTGTATAATAAAAATTACTACTTCTGAATGGTGTCTGCTTTTGTACTTTAATTTGGCTTGCAAATACTCCTCCCATAAGTTCGCGCTATTGGCTCATATTATGGGGAGTATAATCTCTGTAAAATGTTATAACATTTAATTTAATTTATTATAAAAAACATTATTATGTATCTACTGTGTAAATAAATAAAAATAAAAATATTGTACTTACTATTATATTATCTACGCATACTTGTATTCAAATAGAAGCTAAAAAAAATAAAAAAAAAAATAAAAGTGATATTTTGTTTTCGGCAGCACAGCACATTTTTGCTCTAGGAGATTCATTTACGTATTGCAAATAGGAGATGGTTGCTACTGATAACTCGCCCTGTACCACAGTGTGTTTAGAAATAATCTCATTCCTCTTGTGGAATAATCCCAAGGGTCGCTCTAATTGGCTGACATTGAAGTGATTTGGCGTAATTTATCTGATTTTCTTCTTCCGTGTAAACAAGATCTGAGTAAACAAGTGATAGCTGATTAACTAACAAATGCTCGAGACAAACAAACCCTGGAGCTTGGCGGTAGGAAATTACCAATTTCCGCAGAATCAAATAATTTCCGTATTTGTGACAAATAATTTTTCAGAATATTTTGAGTTTGTTCAAATCTTTCAGAACAGTGCTGGATTTATGTCACAGAGACATTATTAATCAATTAACGTATATTATAGATTACAGCTGGATTTATCTCTGTGACATAAATCCAGCACTGTTCTGAAAGATTTGAACAAACTCAAAATATTCTGAATTGTAAATACTGGTAAAAAAAAAGGAATTTAACAAAATTGGAAATAATATTTCCTGGCGTATCCTAGTGTAATGCAAGTAATTCGGATGAATTTCATTACACAATAAAGTATATTGCTCTCAAAATTCCGTAAAATCAACTGTAGATTTTCTCATTGGCGACATCTGTGGGGATTTAGGGGAATGAAAATGTTTGTACAGGCCGCATGGAAAAGGCGCTTACAACTCATATATGAAAGCTTTCACGCAATTTGAACATATATACAACTTCCAAAAAAATGAATAAGCATGGTATATTCTATCATGGGTGGACATGGCGAATGTTACAATTGTGTAAAGTGATCACTTAAGCCAACCATAAAAAGATAGGTCATAAGTCCTATGTACACCCAAAATGACTTCATTAGAACCTACTTTCCCATAATCATAATTAATACAGTTTCGTCTCTGTGAGATATCTATAATATACAATAATTGATTAATAATGTCTCTGTGACATAAATCCAGCACTGTTCTGAAAGATTTGAACAAACTCAAAATATTCTGAATTGTAAATACTGGTAAAAAAGGAATTTAACAAAAATTGGAAATAATATTTCCTGGCGTATCCTAGTGTAATGCAAGTATTCGGATGAATTTCATTACACATAATAAAAGGATATTGCTCCCTAAAATTCCGTAAAATCAATTGTAGATTTTCTCATTAGCGACATCTGTGGGGATTTAGGGGAATGAAAATGGCTTTGTACAGGCCGCATGG
Source organism: Agrypnia vestita (assembly GCA_016648135.1). Taxonomy (NCBI): domain Eukaryota; kingdom Metazoa; phylum Arthropoda; class Insecta; order Trichoptera; family Phryganeidae; genus Agrypnia; species Agrypnia vestita. The sequence continues at coordinate 16,167 of JADDOH010004315.1, forward strand.
AAAAGGCGCTTACAACTCATATATGAAAGCTTCACGCAATTTGAACATATATACAACTTCCAAAAAATGAATAAGCATGGTATATTCTATCATGGGTGGAAATGGCGAATGTTACAATTGTGTAAAGTGATCACTTAAGCCTACCAAAAGACAGGTCATAAGTCCTGTTACACCCAAAATGACTTCTATACCTACTTTCCCATAATTAATACAGTTTCGTCTCTGTGAGATATCTATAATATACACTAATTTATTTTTCATATACATATACAAAAACAATTTTTTTTTTAATACTATCACACATGTTTGTCGATTGGTTTATTGATTTAATGAATAAAATAATTATTAAAAAATATTTTTAATAAAATGATTTAAGACTTATATGAATACATTTTCCATTCGATTTCTCATGTTCAAATATACAATTTTGATAAAAAACGTATAAACATACAATATTTTAAAAATCTTTGTGTAGTCAAAGAACTGTGTTTGTGAAAACGCTGAAGAAACATCGGCCATTAGCGGTTCTATAAGGAAAGAAAATTGTTAAATCTATCTAGATAAAAATCGGAATATTACCGTTTTCATGGCAGAAAAAGTTCGCAATCTACTGATTACATCCTTCTGATGTATGAAATATTCTGATCGTACAAGGAGACATACCTAATTAAGGATCGTTTATTTATGGTTTTTGTGTTTAATTTGTAGAACTCCATGTTTATTTTTAATTAAATTTTAAAAAATATTATTATTAAGTTCTATGGGATAAATATTTTTAGGTGTTACAGCTGTTTCGGCTTGTAAGGCCATTATAAAATAGTGGATATACCACGTACAAATGAATTACTTATAAAATTTTTAGTTATCCCTTCCCCTTTAGAGAAATTAGATATTTTTAACTGTAATTTCGGATATTTTATACGCACCGTATGTATTACCGAAAAGCGAATCTCGACGTTTCGATTGATACTTATCCAACGTCATCAGGAGGACGACCTTTACCCGCAGAGGTGGAGGTCGAACTGATTAAAGGTGCTGCTTTCTACTTTCGCAGTAAAATCCGCCGACGTAACTAGTACATATCTCACGCTGGCCACCTCTATAGTAGAAGAAGACAACACTCCACAATAAAGTGCGTACAATTTACGCCCTAGAAAGCAGCACCTTTAATCAGTTCGACCTCGACCTCCGTGGGTAAAGGTCGTCCTCCTGATGACGTTGGATAAGTATTCAACGAAACGTCGAGATTCGCTTCTAGGTAATACATACGGTGCGTATAAAATATCCGAAATTACAGTAAAATATGTCTAACGACCGTAATAACAACCTTAACTCTGTAATAATTAGATATTTGTGGTGAAGCCCTATATTAATGTTCGTTTTTTCTCGGGCACGTATCATTAAAGATTCCTCGCTTAACGTACTGCTTAATTCTCAAAATTCCCCGTTTTCTGCAAGTGTTATTTATAAATATTATTTTAATTTATGTCATTGATTTTGGGTTTTTTAAAAATATTGAGAAGTGGAGAGAAGATCATTTTTTGTTGATTATTTAAAAGTTAAATATTTGGATCTTTTTTATATTTATTTATTTCTAGTTGCTTAAGTTAATTCATCCTAAAAGCTTTTGTTTCTATATGTAAAGGTTTCGGCTCGTTATCACCTAGCGGGACGTGGTTTTCATTTAATAAATGGGTCGCAAATTTTGACTCAAAATTTTTATTTTTATAGCAGCGCATGTGTTTCGCGAATATAGTTTTAAAAGACCTATAATATAATTAAAAATAATATTTATTAATAACACTTGTAGAAAGCGGGGAATTTTGATAATTAAGCATAACGTTAACCGACGCACGTTTATTGATAAGTGCCCGGGAAAAAACGAACATTAATATAGGGCTTCACCACAAATATCTAATTAATCTAAAGGGGAAGAGGTAACATAAAATTTAATAAATAAGTTGTTTGTACGTGGTATATTCACTGTTTGATAATGGCCTTACAAGCCGAAACAGCTGTAACACCTAAAAATAGTAAACACGTAGAACTTAATAATAAAAATATTAAAATTTAATTTGTTTCAAATTTCGCTAAAGATTAAAGATTGTTGTTTAATTTTAGAGAATTTTTTAAAGATTGAATATTTAAAAAAACAACAATGTTTAATCATCAATGATTGAAATAGCTTCCTTACATTCAATACCGACTGAAGGAATTTCAAAATACTTTACGACTTGTGAACTGATAAGCGGTTGTTGCAGAAAGTAAACTGAACAATTCCAAAATAACAGTTCGTTAATGAACGACTTTCTCTACTCGTCTCTATGGTTGTAGTTCATTTGACAATCGCCTCATGCTATTACGGACTCGCGCTGACAGACGGTAGTAAAACATGAGCCGCGCTGCCCAAGATGTTCCTGCCGTCAAGGTCGAGCCAGGGTCTGCAGCCGGGAGCGGCGATGAAGGAGCGCCCTACACGGACATGGACGTGTGGCTCCCCGACATCAAGCAGGAGTGCTCCAGGAAGGCCGACCAGCGCGCCGGTGAGGAGTTGCTTCATTATTGATACATTCTCAGGGACGAGGAATGCGCGCACCTGAAGTGACCGTTAATGGTGTAACTTTAAGAAGGCTTGCTTTGTGATATGAGCACACTTTAAAGTTTAGGAATTTTCATCATGCATTTTGACATTTAATTTACTTTATCTAAGCATAACACGTAAACTATAGACAAGAAAAACATGTGATATGGCGAATTCAGAAATCCTCACAAAAGGCGGTGAAAAGTCATTTAGTCATCAAAGAAAATTTCTAAAAACTCGTCATCCTCATCCATTTACCCGAGACTCATTAATTGGGACAAATAAACCATATGTATCCAATTGTTTATGTTCTAAACCAACTAAACTAATCATCAAATAAAAAGTGTCGTAATATGCTCACTCATTCAGAGCGAGCTAAACCTTTTCATCTTCACCGATTAATTTGGATCATTTTAGTCTGGATCCTCGGACTACGGACAATCAATCCTTTTGCAATGATCGAGGATGTATGGGCTAAACTTTATTTTATGGCCTCACTCGATTTTCTTAAAAATAAGTATCCTAGCGTAGTTGAGTGCCCTGATGTCAAAACTGAAATCAAAATTTGGCGGTCGTAAGTATTTATAAAGTTATTACATTTTAAAGTTTGGATATTTTCCATACGTTTTGACATTTCAATAATTTTATCTATTATATACATATCATATTATAATTAATTGCATAGATTATCATATATATAAAATACATATAATATTAATATCTCAATAATATATATAATGATTCTATAATATATATATGGATTGAACCATAGACAATTTTTCACCAAGATTTTTCTTTGAATTAGACAAACTGAAAATTTTTGCCTTTTCTCAGTATACGGGGGCACATTGTTACGAAAATATACATTCATATTTGTTCCGGACAAGAACACTTTTTTAATTTCGCGGCTCAGTCGACTTCGCTGGTGAACCAGAGATCGCCACCAGAAGTCACTGCGCAGCTCGTAATCCGTGGATATGCCAGAAGTCAAACACCGAGGTAGTGCTTATCGTATGAAAGTCTGATGCAAAGATCCGAAGCGAAGTCCAAGTAAGAAAGCAGGGGTCCAAAATATCCAGAAAAAAGCGGCGAGCAGGGTCAAGAAATGAAAGGCAGCGAGAAGATTGTCTAAACGGCGTATACAGTACCACGCAAGTTGCCTAACAGGTAATCGCCCAAGCAAATGCGTTTTTTTTATACTCTTTTCAGAATTGCACAAGGTAACGTCATAGCATATTGCACAAACAAACAGAAATGCCGGATTCCAGGAAGGCAACACAGCGAACCTGGCGGCCGCCTAGCGAACTATGCCAGTCGCCGTGACGCAATTCCACGGAGCGGCAGATCTCGCATACCAGATACAAATTAATTCATAATAATGCATTGCAGCCCCCCTGGGGTCTTAATTGTGTTATTTTACAATACCAGACCGAGCAGATGGTAATAACACAATCGATTGGACGTGCCGGGTCCTACAACAACCAAAAAATTAAAAAATAAATTTGCCAGTAAGGGCTCAAATTTTCATAAATTCATAAAAAATCGTTAACGGTATTTTTACAAGTTTTGCCATGACAGTGGGAAAGTGCGCATGCAAGCGCCCATTTTGACAGTAATTTCAAGTTTGTCAGATTAATATTTACTGAGTTATAGGCCTTTAAAAGCGCCGCAAAACGAATTTCTTTATTACACTCTCAGGCGCGCCTACATTATTTTACATACATAAGCATATATTCCTCAGATAGGCATTCACGTAAGGAATGTAATGGCACTACATTGGTAGTTCTGCGCCCCCGGTAGTGGCTCTAGTCGTCCATTAAAATATCGATCCTTTTTTAATATTCTCCACGGCAGGCGAGCTCGCTGTGTGCGCCGACTACCATGACGTGGGTCTCGAACGGAGCAAGCCCGGCAGGCTTTCCGTTTCCAAATCGAGAAAATGCAAAATTTTCTCACGGTCTTCCAGTACTCATTTATTTCATGATGGACCATCTCCACGATGGCGTCCGGTGCAGACCTTCAAGCTCCCGTGGAGGGTAACCCTATACGCATCTCTGACGGGAGCTCGGAATTTGAGTACTGGGCATTAGAAGTTATAGCTGGTCAGGTGAGCTTATCAGTTCGCTCATATTCAAAATATTTAGTTTCCCGTCGGCGGATTCAACGGCAGAAAAAAGAACCGAGGCCCTCTGCAGCGGGTCCCGGCTCCCGTGTTGGCGGATATCGCGTGCCACACTCATGCCCTTCTCGTGTTGGCGAACATCGTGGGTACCGCGTGCCACACACATACTTTATTTGGGGCGTTACATCGCGGAAGAATCCCTTCGGCTCAAACTTCCAACTTTTTCTAGGCACCCACGCGTGCCAATAAAATTCTTTATTTCCATTTTATTTCATAAAATTCCAATACATTCATAATAAATTCAACATAATGCACATGACAAATTGCATACAAAGACGCCGAAGCGCTGCTTCTCACAAGCCATCAACATATTTTTAAAAACATTTTTATAACATATACAAATTTCATACAAATTTGTATCGACACTTGTGGCTGGAAATGACATCGGCGGCCAAGCCAGACACCACATTCTCTTATTCATTCAAAAAAAGGCTCTTCTCAGGGCCCGTGTCTGCACGATGTTGTGGGCCCCCTCCAGTCGGGGCAGCGGCCGCTGGGCGCTGACTTGCGCGCGCTCCGATCGGCAACCCGGTTCCCAGTGGCGGCATTCACACGTCATCTCAATGATATTTTCTGTATGCAGCGGCTGATTTGTCTGGCCACGCGCCGCTCATGGTTGTCAAAATTATGTATTCATTTTTACATGGTTCAACCCTGTCCATTACAATATTGATGAAAATATTTTATTTTTCTTTGAATTAGACAAATTGAAAAATTTTGCCTTTTCTCAGTATACGCGGGCACATTGTTCCAAAAATTCATATTGATTAAAATATTTTATTTGTCCTTGAATTAGACAAATTGAAAATTTTTGCGTTTTTCCAGTATACGGGGGCACATCGGTACGAAAATATACATTCATACAGTACCCGGGGGCACAAACCGCCCCCACTGCTTTGCCACCAAACCATAACACAACGAGTTGAAACCCTGACGTGCCGTAGCAGGCGAATATACGGGGGCACATTAGTACGACAATGTACATTCATATTGAAAATATATTTCATAGTTATAAGGAAATAGGCACAAAATGATCAATTTAAATAAATATGTTTTATAAAAAATGTTATGTGCGAGTACAGCCCGAGGAGACACGGAGCCGAGCCCGGGAGACAGCTAACTCTCCAGCTCTGTTGAACCTAATTATTGTTTTTGCTTCCAGAAGTAGGTTCCTGCAATGCGGTGTAAGGAAGTACGCAGGGAGGTGATGTGCAGATAGGTGAAGAGTCTGCAGCCGAGAGCGGCGGTGAAGGAGTGCCCTACACTGATGTGGACATATCGTATCCTGACATAAAGCAGGAGTGCTCGGAGTACTCTGGGAGGGCCGACCAGTGCAATGGTGAGCAGTTGATTCCCTGGGATTATTATTCCAAAGAGTATTCCGCACTCCGTGTGGCCGTAACGGGATGATGTATGAGTTTTCTGGTGGGTTTTTCGAACCCCAGATTGAATGCCTACATCAGATTTCATTGTTTAGTTCACTCATGATAGATGATTCCACAATGTTACTTACTTGAACTAAGGCGCTCTCAGCTTACGAGGGACATCCATAGAGTAAAATAATTCGGAACTCTTACTGTGAATTGATGTAGTATATTTCATTACGTCCAAATCCAAAATCTAAAATTAAGTAAACGTTAGTTAGTAAAAGTTGAAACATTGAAATATATATTGGAAGAGTACCAAGTACCCGCCAAAGAAAGTGTTAAAACGTGTAACCATTCATCGAATTAGGTGGGTTTTTGAGACTTTATTTTCTAGTTGCAGAGCATGCCAGCACCTCCCATGCGACCTTATACTGCGCATTCCCACCTCTGCAGAATTACTTGTTTTAGTATTATGCGGCGGGTGGAATATATTGGATACCCAGTACGGAGTGTGGTGCCGACGAATGAATATATTTTTTTTTATTCGTGTAACGTAACATTCAGTACAGTTTACTATAGTATGTTGTTAAACATATTATAATAAACTGTCAACCAAAAGATAATAAGCGTTAAACTCCTGTTGTATTAAAGAACGAGGATCGTATGATATGAACCCACTTCACCACTTAGCCTCGTTTCAGTTCGATACATTTAGTACAGTGATATTCCAACATTCTTAAGCAATACCAAAAATATAGCAAAAAGGCCGCTGTTGACGTGAACCGCTTTCCGCCAAGACATTTTTCGTGTTTGAAAATAAAAATAAATCGCATGGAGTTTAGGATGGGTGTGGCTGCAATTCTTAGAGTAATCAGAGCAGTTTTGGTGTGGCAGTTGCGGACAAGCAAGCCTTATGGTGAAAAAGCAATTTTTCTTCGCCATTATCTCCACCGATTCAGCATCGCCAGCATCATTTCTGATTCAGGCCAATGGATATTGTACTGCCCCGTGACTGCGCTTCCCTTTTCCGAATAGTCGTTGAAGATGGATGCCTCACAAATCCCGAAAATCAATGGCCTTGATCTTTCCAGTCGATGGAACCATTCGGCCTTTTATGGATCAAGTTCGATAGGTTAAGCTCAAACTCACTATTTTGACAGTTCATTAATTTCTGACATACAGCAATAGATGCACGTTTCATCAGAAGTCACGAAACGCTGCAGAAACTCTTTAGGATTACGCTTTAACATGTCCAAACACTTCTCGTGCGTGCGATTTCGTTTTTGTTCCAGTGAGAGCAAACGAGGCCCCCAACTTGCCGATGCTTCCTCGTGCCCAATGTTTCGTGTAGTAATTATTGATAGCTTCTCGTTCTGATTTTGTTATATATCCAAATTAACAAAAAAACACAAACTTGCCCATATTCAACACCTATCAACATAAAGCTCTTCTATAAATCTGTCTATAAGTCATCGTTAGAAAGATGGCAGTAAAAATGTTACAAATATTTTAAATCAATTGCGCCGTCAGTCGTTAAACACGGATACAAATCCGTAATCTAGATGACAATATTATTTGAACGTCATCTACATAACCATAAAGCACTGTATTAAAAAATATAAAACATTTTTTTTATACCAAAATATTTACATTGCAGATCTCATGAGAATACAATATTCTCTTTCGGAAAATACTGCTGTATTTTCGCCTGCCCCTGGAGACCAGCCAGACTTGGAGGCAGTTTCCAACCCTAAAACATCCTCAAGCAGATGCACACTCACCACAGTTCCTAAGGTATTTTCATGTTCTCAGTGCCCGTTCACGAGCAAGGAGAAAGCTTCTTTAAGGAATCACGTGCTCTCACACACTGGAAAGAAATTATTTTCATGTTTGCAGTGCGATTATTCTTGCAATCGGAAGTCAAGCTTAAAAAGACATGCTCTTACGCACACTGGAGAAAAATTGTTTTCATGTTCGCAGTGCGATTATTCTTGCAATCAGAAGTTAAGCTTAAAAACACATGCTCTTACGCACACTGGAGAAAAACTGTTTTCATGTTCGCAGTGCGATTATTCATGCAATCAGAAGTCAAGCTTAAAAAGACATGCTCTTACGCACACTGGAGAAAAATTGTTTTCATGTTCGCAATGCGATTATTCATGCAATCAGAAGTCAAAGTTAAAAATACATGCTTTAACGCATTCTGGACAAAAATTGTTTTCATGTTCGCAGTGCGATTATTCTTGCAATCAGAAGTCAAACTTAAAAAGACATGCTCTTACGCACACTGGAGAAAAATTGTTTTCATGTTGGCAGTGCGATTATTCATGCAATTGAAAGTCAGACATTAAAGTGCATGCCCTTAAGCACTCTGGAGAAAAATTGTTTTCATGTTCGCAGTGCGATTTTTCGTCCAATTGGAAATTTGCTTTAAAAGTACATGTGCTTAACCATACCGGAGACAGACTATTTTCATGTTCGCAGTGCGATTATTCTTGCAATCGGAAATCTGCTTTAAACGTACATGTACTTAAGCATACTGAAGAAAAACTGTTTTCATGTTCGCAATGCGATTATTCATGCAATCAGAAGTCAAAGTTAAAAATACATGCTTTAACGCATTCTGGACAAAAATTGTTTTCATGTTCGCAGTGCGATTATTCTTGTAATCAGAAGTCAAACTTAAAAAGACATGCTCTTACGCACACTGGAGGAAAATTGTTTTCATGTTCGCAGTGCGATTATTCTTGCAATCAGAAGTCGCTCTTAAAAACACATGCTCTTACGCACACTGGAGAAAAATTGTTTTCATGTTCGCAGTGCGATTATTCTTGCAATCAGAAGTCGATCTTCAAAAGACATGCTCTTACGCACACTGGAGAAAAATTGTTTTCATGTTCGCAGTGCGAATTTTCTTGCAATCGGAATTCGCACTTAAAAGCACATGCCCGTAGGCACTCTGGAGAAAAATTGTTTTCATGTTCGCAGTGCGATTATTCTTGCAATCGGAATTCGCACTTAAAAGCACATGCCCGTAGGCACTCTGGAGAAAAATTGTTTTCATGTTCGCAGTGCGAATTTTCTTGCAATCGAAATTCAAGCTTAAAAACACATGCTCTTACGCACACTGGAGAAAAATTGTTTTCATGTTCGCAGTGCGATTATTCTTGCAATCGGAATTCGCACTTAAAAGCACATGCCCGTAAGCACTCTGGAGAAAAATTGTATTCATGTTCGCAGTGCGAATTTTCTTGCAATCGAAATTCAAGCTTAAAAACACATGCTCTTATGCACTCTGGAGAAAAATTGTTTTAGAATTTTTTTTCTTGTACACAGTGTACCTTACACGTGCAATCAAAACTACAAGTACAATCCGTTGTAGGATTTTAATTTTTAACAAGCAAATCTGAAAAACATCTAAAAGTATTTGTAACATTATAATTTATAAGAATAACGTAGATAGTTTGTTTTGTTTATGGTCAATAAAGTTTTTGTAAAAAATATTTTTTTATTCCTATTTTAAACATGTTTTTATTTATTGCAGGTTTGAAACTTCGATGAGTATATATAAAAAAAATATATATATGAAATTAAACTTAGATTTGTTTATATTGATGAGCACGCGTCTTTTTGGGCTGAAGACATGCACGAACACAATCGATTTTCTAAAAGATGACGGCTATCCAAAATTAAAATTCACATATTTAATCACATAACAAAAAATATACTTAAATTTAAATACGGTGAGTATGTACATAATTAAAAAAAATTTTTTTTATGAATTAAAATTTATATATTTTATGACGTTGGGTTTCATCCTTAGGATGATAGACCCACCGTCACTCACCGACTAGCCCCTCGGAGAAACAAGAGCTCATAAAATTTGCCAGGGTCATGAGCCGACGGCCTTTCCCTGGTAGAATAGGTATCGGAAAGCAAACAAAAGAATGACCTATACAATAATAACTGTCTGATTCAATGGAAAGGTTGGTTCTCAATAAAACGCAGATTAACAATATAAATACTCGAAAATTTTATAAGCTTAGTTTACATTTATTACCCACATTGTTATAAAATAAGCCACGAAATAGATCCCATATAAAGTGCAATGTGCAAAATACAATCGTTAAATCTATAGTTTAAAATTATAGGCAATTTACATGTTATAATTTTTCTTGACGCCGCGCGGTGATCAATTTGTGTGAACGTTAGTTGGAAACGAGGATTAATTTTACGGTCATGAAAAAATTTTTAATTTATTTATTTAACAAAGTACATGTTATATTAAACGAAAATCATTTATAAAAAAATATTGAATATTGCATAGATTTGACAACAATGTAAAGTGCCTGCACACGCTTCAGAGTCGTGATTTCAGTCAGTACCGTTCGAGACAGCGTCGAGTGTAGTCGCGAATTTGAAACATTAGCAAACATATAACGAAAAGTGTGAAATATGTAAAACATTGTGGAAGGTAGGATTTATGACATAAATAATATTAGAAATATTTTTATCATGTTTTTGATACAATATGCTGTCACAAAAGTGTTTTTTCCATAATTTTACATGAAACTTAACATGTTTTAAAAAAAACGTATCTATTTTTTCATCGACACTATTTTTAATTCATAGCACCAACCTTTCACTAAATAACTTATTTAGTAACATTTTCATATTTTTGCATATTATTAAGATATTAATTTCTCGCAGGGAGGCGAAAAGTACTGACACGACGAGAACTTCTTGAACTGTTCATAAGAAGAACGCGAGGCAATGATACTCCCTATAGGCCAGTTATCAGAAGATGCTCAAGAAGCGAGGCACAAAGAATATAGAAAATATAGAGAGCACAATACTCGAAAAATTTCTAGACTCAACACCAATGAAGATTTGCTTAATATTTTATTAATTTTATTAATCAGAACCCATAATTTCAAGTATTAGGAAACTCCCATTAAAAAAAAGCAAGCATGCTCCCCAAAGATGTTTTATGGTTATTAAATATTTCAACAATAATAGATTCTAAAAGAAGACTACGACTAATTTGATGATGCTACTTAGACTTAAATAATAATAGAATTTTTATTATATTTTTATTTTAAGTTGTAATTTAATTTATTGTCAATAAACATTTGCTAAGTAAACATATGCTTTGCTCGTTTTTTGTATTTGTTTTACTATTCACAGAAAAAATATAATTAATACATTTTATGTTTGTCAATTTGATGAAATATACTATTTCTCAGGTGTCGTATATCACTAACTATAGGATAAAAAAAACTCTAAAGATACACTTTCAACCATTAATATCATTTTCTACTTGTGTGAAATTCATAAAAACTAATTTCCAACTAAATGCTCAAAATTAATCACCGCGCGTCGTCATGGTGCACACAGTGTCGATCTTAAAATGTCTTGTGACTTGACCACAGAAAACCTTCCCTGGGCGAAACAACAATGTGTGTGGGGACTCATCTGGCCTGGCGAGCGCGGGGCAGAGTTACTTGAAACAGTCCAGCAGTCCTTCATCAGCGGTGAGCATGCCGGAGGAGGTCTGGCACGGCCTCCAGTCGCTGCTCCGTGGTCCCGGGATATATGAACGCGACCGCCGCCGCGTCTCCTCGGAGATATTGATTGCGCTCTGACGAGGCAAGGTAATCCGGTCGCAAGACGCGGCTGATCCCCTGGGTCAGGATCTAGCCTCCTCCTGCCCGGCAGACGAATCTCCAGTGAATTTCGGAGCCATCTGCCCGACCCTCAAATGCACCCGTCTCCACGTTGAGGCCTCGCCAACGCAAGGTCCCTAATCAATTATATTAAAATATGCACAGTTGCTTTGTAATTTATTAATATGTTGGTTCAAGTTCATTTGTGGCGAACACAATGTTGATGTGTGTCAAAACTACTTATAAAGTCTGAATAATATTGTGAGACTGTTTCAAAATAGTTAAGAATTGATTTGTTTATCATAAAACAACAAATAATACTTGATTTTTATTTGTATATGAAAAAAACCGAGGATTTCTATTTTTCTGCATTTTTGTGTGTGTTTACTTATAGTTAACAGGTTGAGGTTTAAATTAAAACATTTTCTGCACCACATTTTGAGTCTCTCTCTCTCAACACGAGTAGTCCCGTACTTTTAGAGAGGTAGCACCTAAAACTTATTATGTTACCACATATAAATACGTTCAATATATTTAATTTATAGTTAATTTCATTCATAAAGTCAAAATAATAAAATAAACATTTCAGAGTGACCGGGTTAACAGCGCAAGACCTGCTCCTCCATATGCAAAAAGTATATTGATGAAAGGGAGAAACGTCTAATTTTTAAAAGTCCTACCTAATGATCAATTAATAAGATTATTCGTCTATGCCCCGCTCTTGGTCGGCTGTCATTTGAAGATCGCTATTTGCCGTTACAACTCGTGGTAGGCAGTACAACGATGAACCGTGCTGACCAAGATGTTCCTGCCGTCAAGCTCGAGCCAGGGTCTGCAGCCGGGAGCGGCGATGAAGGAGCGCCCTACTCCGATATGGACTTATGGTATCCTGACATCAAGCAGGAGTGCTCGGAGTACTCCAGGAAGGCCGACCAGCGTGCCGGTGAGTAGTTTATTCATTATTGTTTCATTCTCAGTGATGTAAAATGCGCGTACCTAGTGTGACCGTTCAAGATGAAAACAAATAAAACAGTCTAAGGCCCGGTTGTTTCAAGTTCGATCAAAGTAAGCGGTCGATCAAAGCATACATTTTTATGAAAACGGATCGTCTGATTGGCGGAGAACGTAAAAATCTATGCTTTAAAATAACGTTTACTTTAACTCCTGTGTGTCGGTGATGTAACGTAGGTCTACCTGTCATACAAAATATGAAATGTCTACCTTATTTACGAAAACTAAAACGTCACATTTTTTGTAATCATCGAATAGACATTTTCACACCAAAATTACTAAATTAAACTGTTAGGAATGTACGGATTTTTTAATTAAAAAATGTTTATTCATTACTCTCGTATTTTCGTCAGTGTGCAAGAGAGAGCAGAATATTGTACATCGCAGTTAAATCGAGCAAGAAAGAGTACGACAATACCATACATTTCATGTAGGACAGAGAAGGCGGTTGCTTGCAAAAACAATATAGAAAGAGTACGATTGAGTCGGGTAACACGTGCTAGACAAAGACGTAGTGCATGCGACTGAAGCGAGCAGGCGACCGCGTCGTTGTATTCAGTTGTAATTGAAACGTCGGCGGAAGCGCACGCAAATTCGATTTGACATGATTTTATTATAATTTACTAAAATAATGCAAATATGTATATTTACCTTACATAATTATATAAAGGAACCTTTAAAAAGTCTTATTGTATATATGTATATATATATATATTTTATCACATATTAAAAACTATGCCGATTTTTAATCAGGTAACGCTGTGTTACTCCACCGTCCCCAAAGTTTTTTTTTAGCACAGTCTTTTAAGAGTTAATCCAACTTGAAACAACCGGCCCTAAGCTAAGGTTTCAAGTTGGATTAAAGTATTTCGAAATCTAACGGTGTAAGATTAGATTTCGAAAATATTAAAGCAGTGCGCATCAGGTGTGACAGATGCCATAGACAATATGCCCACTAATGAGAAGTCGTTCGCGAACGAACTTTTCACCGTTCCGGATGAATAAATTTTTCAGTTCATTTTACCAAGAACCGTTCAACAGTTCAGAAGCCGTAAATTAAATAATTTCTTCGCTTCTTGCTACCATCTTCTATATCGTTGTGGTTTTTGTAATTTAAAACTGATCGTAGGAATGCAAACAGGATTGTTAAAATGGCAAACCATTCACAATTTATTTGAATGCTAATATCACAAAATCGACCGAAAAGGAACAAAGGAATGAGTTATTGCAGAATTATTTTTTTGGTACACATCTAGCAATGGAAAATAAGAAGTCAGAAATTAAAATAATGCCATTATTTTTAGAAAAATGACAAATGACAATATATTGGTAAATTTCACATCTTATAAATACCGATGAAATTATTAGTAATAGATTTCAAAATATTAATTATATTCCGTGAATCAGTGTGGATAGTGTGAGGTTAATGTTTTCACTCAAAATTTTTATTATAAAAATCTTTACAAATACGACATTTTTATCGACGAGGTCAAAATTATTTACCGACAGCTCACAGTGCCGTGCCAGTGGGGCGAAATTCAGTATTTTTTAACGACCAAATTCTTCAATATAATGGTACACTGTTTTATCGACATTGCCAAAATTCTATGACGGCTCGCAGTGCTGCAAAATTCAATAATAAAGAAATGCACATACATTTTCTTTATGTGTATTTACTAAATAATAAATATATCGGTATTAGTTTTTTTAAATTTGTAGTTAATTTCTCTCGCTGCTCAATTGAGATTTTAATTGTGAGATGTCAAATAGTACACCTCATATGCGGCTACTGTAAGGCTCGCTCGTTTTTCTATTTATTTCTCAATTAGTCTCGTTACAGCTTGATACATTTAGCCCACCGATATCACAACATTCTTAAGCAACACAAAAAATATAGCAAAATGGCCTCTGTTGAGGTGAACCGATCTCCACCAAGACATTTTTTGTTTGAAAATAAAAATAAATCGCCTGAAGAGTAGGGTGGGCTTGGCTGTAATTAGTAGAGTATTCAGAGCAGTTATGCTGCGGCAGCTGCGGACAAGTAGGCTGGTGCGTTCTAATGGTGAAAGAGCATTTCTTCTTCGCCTTTATGTCGACCGATTCAGCGTCGCCAGCATCAATTCAGAATCAGCCCAATTAATATATTCTGTTATAATATGATGAATATAGTGCTGCCCAGTGATTGCGCTTCCCTTTTCCGAATAGTCGATGAAGACGATGCCTCGCGAATCCCAAAAATCAACAACCTTGACCATTCTTGTCGTTTTTGTCTTTTTTGGAGTTGGTTCACCAGGTCAAGCTCACTGTTTTGATGGTGCATTCGTTTCTGGCATATAGATATGTATGCGTGTTTCGTCTGAAATCCACGTCCAAACAGTACCCAGAAGCTTTCGTGCGATGTTGTTTTTTTTTCCAGTGTGAGCAAACACGGCGACTATCTCGCCGATTCTTTCCTCATACCCAATTTTTCGTGTAAGATTAGATGTTCACATTTTTTACCGATTTTTCTATATTACCATGTTTTTAAAACAAACACATACCTGTTATACAGATTTTAGGACAATAGCACCATCAAGCGTGAAACACGAATACCAATCATTACATTACTATTTGAACGTCATCTACAATACCAATCAGCTCCGTATTAAAATCATAAAACTTAAAGTAATATTAAAAATATTTACATTACAGATCTCGTGAGAATACAAGATTCTTTGTCGGAAAACCCAACGGTGTCCTCGCCTGCCCCTGGGGAGCAGCCAGACTTGGAGACCGTTTCCAACCCTGAAATATCCTCAAGCAGGTGCCCGCTCGCTCCCGCTGGTAAGAAGGTGTTTTCATGTTCTCTGTGCCCGTACACGAGCCAGCAGAAAGCTTCCTTAAAGAATCACGAGCACACACACACTGGGAAGAAATTATTTTCATGTTTACAGTGCGATTATTCTTGCATTCAGAAATCAAGCCTTCAATCACATGTGCTTAAGCACACTGGAGAAAAACTTTTTTCATGTTCGCAGTGCGATTATTCTTGCAATCGTAAATCTAATTTAAAAAGCCATGCCCTTAGGCACACTGTAAATAAACTGTTTTCATGTTCGCAGTGCGATTATTCTTGCAATCATAAGTCTGATTTTACATTTCATGTGCTTAAGCACACTGGAGAAAAACGTTTTTCATGTTCGCAGTGCGATTATTCTTGCAATCGCAAGTTTGATTTAAAAAGTCATGCCCTTACACACACTGTAAATAAAAAATTTTCATGTTCGCAGTGCGATTTTTCTTGCAATCATAAGTCTACTTTGACATCACATGTGTTTAAGCATACTGGGAAAATACCATTTTCATGCTCGCAGTGCGATTACTCATTCAATCGGAAGTCACACTTAAATAGACATGCTCTTACGCACACTGGAGAAAAACTTTTTTCATGTTCGCTGTGCGATTATTCTTGTAATCGTAAGTCTAACTTCAAATTACATATGCTTAAGCACACTGGAAAAAGACTTTTTTCATGTTTGCAGTGCGATTATTCTTGCAATCGTAAGTCTGCTTTAAAAGTACATATGCTTAAGCACACTGGATTAAAACTACTTTCATGTTCGCAGTGCGATTATTCTTGCAATTATAAGTCTGATTTAAAAATTCATTTGCTTAAGCACACTGGAGAAAAACTATTTTCATGTTCACTGTGCGACTATTCTTGCAATCGGAAGTCTGCTTTAAACGTACATGTACTTAAGCATACTGGAGAAAAACTGTTTTCATGTTCGCAGTGTGAATATTCTTGCAATCACAAGTCAAGCTTAAAAATACATGTTCTTACCCACACTGGAGAAAAACTTTTTTCATGTTCGCAGTGCGATTATTCTTGCAATCAGAAGTCACGCCTACAATTACATGTGCTTACGCACACTGGAGAAAAACTATTTTCATGTTCACAGTGCAATTATTCTTGCAATTATAAGTCTGATTTAAAAAAACATTTGCTTAAACACACTGGAGAAAAACTATTTTCATGTTCATAGTGTGATTATTGTTGGTATCGTAAGGCACACTTAGAAAGTCACGCCCTTCCGCACACTTGAAATAAACCATTTTCATGATCGAAGTGCGAATTTTCGGGAATCGGAAGACACACTTTAGAGTACATTTACTTAAGCATAGTGGAGAAAAACTATTTTCGTGATCACATTGCATGTACTCGAACAATATTAAAACTGTTCGAAAAATATTTTTTCATCCGTATGAAGGTTTGAACTTTGTGGTGAAATTATTATTTAAATAAAACACAAATCACATAAAACACAAATCACATAAAACATAAACCACATATGTAAATTGTTTAATCTAATAAAGTGGTGAAAACAAAGTGATTTGTGTTTTTTTTTCTTTTTCACAATTTAGTTATACATGTAATGAAATTGCAACTTTAAGCATTCACAAGGTATTTATTTTAATTCAATGTAATTTTTAAAGAATAAATTGTATAAACGTGTTAGAATTATTTATTTTCTTTGGATTACACGAACATTGTATGTTTAAAACCAAATTATTTAATCAATTAGAAAGATCAATTACAAAATATTTCTTCGTGGATTTGATTTTTCTGTATGTCTTTCTAATTGATTAATTAATTTTGTTTTAAAATTCACAGAACTTTGTTCTGAAATGTGTTCTTGTATATAATATACATTGTATATTTGCTTGATTAACTGTTATTAAAGTTTTGTAAGAAAATATATATTTTTTATTTACATTTTAGATGTATACTAATAAATTACAGACTTATAGCTTTCAGAGCATGCATAAAAAATATAAAATTTTTGTGAAGTTAGAAAAACTGACATATTAGTTGATGAGCGCACATCTCTCTGGGCTGAAGACATGCTTCACACAAACTCGGTGGAATCGCCAAGGGAAGGCGGCAACTCAAAATTAATAAGAAAGAAATTAAAATACTCAAAGTGGGCACTAGTTCTATTTTCGATTATTCAATAATAGCTGTTTTCAGAATACGGCCAAATAAATGCCAATACAATTCTAAGGCAACAGGAAATGTTCAGGTTTTCTTAAGGTGAGGCTGATTTACCACGTTTTTAATGCCTTCCAAAATTCATGTTTTTTTTTTTAAATAAAGATGAAAACACGGAAAGCACTTCTCATCAATATTCTAACTATTCTCGAAATATGCTTATATAATGAAATATTTATTTGCTTTTACTATGAAAATAGGACTTCCTAACTGGTGATCTGAATAGGGCTCGAACCACCGACCCCCAGATCACTTGGCGAGCGTCACGACCACTACACCAACAAGCTACTGTTCACGTATGGCGCTCTCCATTTTTGTCTATGTAATGGCTTAAAACATGAAGGAATATATTTGGCTAAGTGATGGCTTAAAACATGAAGTCAATACGGAGCTCCCCGGGTGATTGATTCGAAAATACTGCTGGTTTGTATTTAATATTTGAGAATTTTAATCTTTTTAGAGAGTTTTGCCGAACAATCGGCTCTGTTACGGGATGAGAATAATATGTATATGCACAATCATTATAAATAGATTGTCCTCATAATTCTTGATGGTTTGTGGTGACTGCCAGCTGCGACCGCTCGCCGTTATAATCGATGAAATTGATCGCTCTGTTGGATGTTGTGGTTATTTTATTTTTATTTTAAATATAGTCGTGACATGAAAGTACTATGAATAACATTTTGCATAAATCAATATAATAATATACTAATAATATAATGAGGACACAAAATCATTTTTTATATTTGGCTGAGTTTTACCATTTTTATCACTTCTGTTTTGAATTTGATAGTAGTCAGTTGTTTGGTCATTGTATAATTTTAATCCGTTACAAATCAGTCGTGATTGTCCTGTTTTTGTTTTGGCTTGAGTTATGTGATAGTTTTGAGCCGTTCTAGTGTAGTGTTGATGATTTTATGTTTTTTTGTGTAATTTAATGTTTTCGTCTTGTATTTCGCCAGTTGGTAGATTGTGAATGAGTTTTAGTGTTTCGATTTTTGTAATGTTATCAATGTTTAATTGCTGTGTTATTCGGTAAACCATTTCAGTTGATGTCAGGTATTTCAAATTATAGACCATTTTCAGTATTTTATTTTGCTGTCGTAGTAGTCCGTTTAGGTTTGTCATGTTTCGGTTTTTTATTAAAAGTATAATTCTGTTCTTAAAAATACTAAAAAAGACCACAGTGAATTGTGATAAGTTTTTATATAATAGTATTAGAGTATATGTATTATAAAGTAAAAGTAAAAATTAAAATGTACATACAAATAATGAAATGAAATCCTTGCGTTCAAACTATTTATACAGTTTTGCAAGAATGTAAAAATTAAAAGGCAACAATAAATAAATAAAAAATCCTGATGCTAATTACTATGCACATTATGAACGTTGCGTTCATATTTTGTGCTTGTAGCATTTCCTGTACATATTTAATTGCAATTCCCACTTAATGTATGATAAGTATATTCCAATCGTCGTTTGTCCTTGCGCTTTGGAGGCAGAGAAGAGGATTTGTGTGGACGCCTGCGCGTCCCGCTCGCATTCCTGGGTGCGTGGTGGGTCCCCCCTTCTCTGTATAGGAGATTATGTGAGGTGAAATTCAAAAAGGGCTGGAAGTAACAACAATCAATAGCACGTGTGACATTTATTTCAATGACAAGTTTTTTCATTTCACATTATGGTATGACGCCTCAACGGCGCAGTGTATTAAAATAGTTTAAAAATAATATTTTTGGTCTCTTGTTGGAAGAACTTTTTTTTTTTTTTTAAATAGAGATGCGAACACGGAATACGTGTCACATCAATATTCTTACTATTTTCAAACTAAGCTAAACGCTTGTACTATGAAAATAGGACTAACTTGCCTAACTTTAACTAACTTTAAATTTAGATTGTCTTTTCCAAGACATAGCCAAAAGGAGAAACATTAAAAAATTTGGGGTTAACCTAACCTTTGAATCAGATACAAATCAATTTCAATAGTCTTCAACAAGAATTTGAATCATTACATCTAGACCAAAATTAAATTTCACTTGACGGGATAAATAAGATGCCAATTTATCTCATTTACTTCTTATCAGATTAAGTTAACCTTAAATAACTTCAATTACTTAATAATGACTTATATGCTCCATCGAGGTCATCAAGACACAGTGCATTGTTCTATTGTAGTGGAAATGTCAGAACTAATGCATTAGCAAACTCTGTAATTCCCAGATTACACTCATTAGGGAATGAGCGTGCAGAGGCGGCTGACATTTTTGCTGATAGTATAACTGTTTATAGGACAAAGCTGATACAATTGTTTACATCCAAACAAAATGGAAATGGACAATAAATCTTTCTATTTTACCTTTAACTATTATTATTTCTACCTTTAACTTTATTATTATTTTATCTTATGTTTTTATGTTTTTCTTATGTTTTTCTGTGTTATTATTATTATTATTATTATTATTACCTTTAACTATTATTATTGTAACTTTTAACTGTATTATTATTTTAACTGTCTTATGTTATTTTAAAAAAAAATTATTCTGTATATTGTAAAAGCCCATAAAGGCGTTAAATAAATAAAATAAAATAAATAATCCTACGCTAACGCCATCATCCCACAAGTCACAATAAACAACCTGATAGTTCACAGTCCATCACACGCTCACGTGGCGCCGCCCTCCGAGGGTAATGATATTACCCGCGGCCAGTCCTTGCGGTACACTGGGGCCACCGAGACACCGCGAGTGCGATGCGAGGGGGATGGCACCAATACCATAAATCGGATTGGCTAATTTTGCGTTCCACTATTTCCGATCTATTACTGGTAGGAACTTTTCTTTGATTATAATTTGTGACGAAGGAAACGTACAGTAAAATACCAAACTGGAATCAGGATGAGTTTCGCTCTAAAACCCATCAATTCCCTGTGTCACCTCCAGGTGCAGCCACTTTGGCAATTTTTTATTACGTAGTGAATCAAGCATTTAAAATATGTGTAGAATTTCTGCAATGCATATTGCAACGTTGGTTTGATTTCAAGCTTTGAATCATTTATTGCAACTGAATGTTTTTAGGGCTCTGCCAACACGAGATATTCCACAAATAGAAAGCAGAGCCTGAAATGGCGGACGCTGACGGATATCTACCATTATTTAAGGTTGAGTATCACGACCAAATATTTAAGATTTTTTTTTTCAATGTTTAATTTCTGTTCCAGGATACATCTCTTTTCCGTATGTATTTTGCTTTGCTTATTTTTCCACTACTATCAAAAAGTGATTACATTTATAATCAATGAACTCCCAACTGTTAATAATGACTACCCTCTTAATCTATGCGATTTACTCAATCTGTTTTTTTTTTCGATGTAACAACTTCATTGATTGGGCCTCTTGGGCTGTTAAATCGTCTAAAAAAGAAACAAATTGTTTATTATTATAATATATGGTGTACAAATAAATTTCCCCCGTTTGACAAAATTTGGCGCCACCAGTAAGTAATGGTTAAAGCATCAACATCTATCGCTCATGTTTCGGGGTCAATGACGCGGTCATTTGACGTGTTTACACCGGGACTCACATATCACTTGTCGCGGAAATGTCGCCCGATGAGGCATGACAGCTGCGTATCTATTTATTTTTACGAGTTTATCGAAACGTAAGAGGAGAAAAATGTGGTGGGTGCGAAATTATTTACTGCAAAGAGAAAGAAGGATGTATATTCTATGCGATCTTCGAATGTCTGACGGATCTTTTGTCAATTTCATTCGAATGAAAACAACTGATTTTGACAATTTATTACAAATAATCGGGCCTTCCATAGCCAAGCAAGACAATACTAAGGAACGCTGTTGGCCCTCACATCATTTTATTTTTATATTCACGGTTTGAAGTATCCCACAAAATTGTACGGCTTTGGTAGAGCGCGATGAGTGGGAGAACAATTTCGTTTCCCCACATTAATGTCATGTTGATGGATATGGATGTCATGTTGTAAACATACCACGTGGTACTGACTCGCAGCGCGATGTCGCCGTGAGCTCGCTCGGGTACCGTGCGCATGGCAACGTTGCCGCGGCACGGAGAAATACCCCACTATGTTGTGTGCGACCTCGCGGAACAGTGCACGACTTTGCAACGTCTCGTAGACTCTATGCAGCGCATGATGTTGAGGGACAATTTGTCCCCTAGTGAATACATGCCTTAAAATTGTCAGATATAAAACGTCATTATAGTAAGGTTGGACACCTGTCAACAAAATAGCGATACAATATTAGGGTTTTTTATCAGTGTAATCATTGACGTATTCCCATACGTCAATGATTACACTGATATGTACATATGTACACGTTATTCGCATACCAGCTATGTAGCAAATATTGCATTAAAAGAGACAACAAATCACGACACACTTATTTAACAAACGCTCTGCGTGTAGACAGAAAAATCAGGTAATTTGAAGTCACTAAAATAACATACTCATTCTTACAATAGTTTACGATACTGTGTTCCTATTTCCCCGAGACTTTTTTTTCACAAAGAAGGTCCGTTCGATAATGAATGCATGAAGTAAGGCATAAGTAAGTAACCTTACTTTTGAGTTGCCAAGACTCCACGCTTGTAACATATGTTAATGTTTATTTTAATTTATACAGCGCCATTTTTGCATAAGAGACGCTTCTTATTATATCATTGAGTGTAATATATTCTTTTATGTGCAAAAATGTCGAGTTTCGAGCCGAATAAGCGTCATTTGCGGGAACTTTTGATTAACTTTATCAATTTGAAGAAATCTGCAGCTGAGGCGTATTGTAGAAGCAGTTGTCGTGAGTGGTATCAAAAGTTTAACCCGGGAGCAGTGGCGTCCCCAGGAACTACACCGTTAGTGGCGCATAGAGTGTTTCTTGTTTTTTTGCCTGTGCTTTTTATACTATTTTTTTTACATATGATAAATGAAACACTCTTTCGTCATAAATGTCAAAATTTACTAACAAATTTGGAAGAAAATTATTCAAAAATGAAATTTAAAAAAAGGTAGAAAAACATATTTTTAAGAAACAGTAATTTTTCATAAAATATAAAAAGTAATTCAATAACCAAAAAAATATATTTTTCTTCTATTCGTTGAGTTCTTCAGGGGTGTTACTTTCTAAACATATGGAACAAAAAAATTTGACGTGTTCTTTGCGCAGTGGTTTTTCACTCTTATTACATCCCTTTTTGGTGCAGCTTTTTTTCTTCTAGGCCGGATTCAAACATATTCCATGAAGATTTTGTTAACTATTGTAATACTCTGGGTGGCGGCGAATTTGGTGAAAACAGGAGCGCATGCTGCCAGCAGACCGCGGCTGCCAGCAGAGCGCCGCGCTGCTCGCTGCGGGAGGTCACACCTCGCTCGCATCGAGTCACGCGCGATCCCACATCCACTACCATTATCTAGGGATCGACTACTGCCAAAAGTTTTCCACATAATCTGGCAAAGATCTGACGGTAAACTATAAATGCTCATCCCCCTACAGTGCATGGTATTACCAGCTGAATACCCAGCCTTCTTAAAAAAATAGACGCTTATGATTAATTTCAATTCATTCTAACAAATATTATTTTTTCATTGATACCCGCAATTTTCAAGTGGAATACGCTTTGAGGCCATCTATTACTCTTCCTGATTAATGAACCTTTCATCTCATCAACATCTATCAACGGACCCTTTAGTCAAATTAACAAAATGTCACCGAACTGCTCGATCGGTCGGTCACTGTTGGAATCGATAGAGTTAATAATATATTTTCTATAAAATATAAATATATTCTTCTTCCAGTCATGAAACGATAGTGCTGATTGTTGGTCGATATATCCCAGAACTCTTGTATGCTTTCCTAAACGGGTATTCTACATATCGCCGTTTACCTTAACTTTTCTCTTCGTCATTCCTCGTCGTCGTCCTCCTCTGCCCCCAGCTCCTGTGTGCCCCGCACATGGCACCCGCACACCCGCATGTACCTTCCTATTTCACTGCGGTTCCATGTGCAGCGTTGCGCGCCAAGTTTTATAATTAACTTAACATATTTAAAATAAAGCTTATATTCTAATAAAAAAGGACGCGATGCGGTACTTCACATGTAGGTCGCGGTCGCATCAAGATGTTTAGCATGAAACAACTGTTTCTGGGTGCGTACCCTTAAGGTTCAACTCGAGTTTAACCCAGGATTTACGCATAGTTTAATCCAAATTGAAACCACCGGTCCCAAGAATTGGTACCAACGTAAAGATCGAATCGAAAATTTAAGGATAGAGTGCGCAGCCCCTGAATTGATTTGGAGACTGCGTGGTGCGTCACTTTATAAAAAATCCTAACTATCTATTAATGAATTAGATAATTCGTCTATGCCCGCTCGCGTCTATGGTCCGCTGTAACTTGGCAATCGCCATTTGCCGTTCGGGACTCGTGCCAGCTGGAACGTACTATTACCATGAGCCGTGCTGACCAAGATGTTCCTGCCGTGAAGCCCGAGCCAGGGTCTGCAGCCGGGAGCGGCGATGAAGGAGCTTTCTATACCCATATAGACATATCGTAGTGTGTAATGCCCGGCGTAATATTATGCGCTTTATTTTTACAAAAAATTATATTTTCTACCACAAAGCTTCGGTATATCATGCCATTTCATTAAATCATATTTAAAATCATTGATATGTACCGATAAAAATCCGAAATTTGGTACTGGGTCTGAAATGACCTACATCGCAGGCCGTGTTTTGTTTTGACCCATCGGGTTATATGGGTTCATTGTTATTAGATCAATCGAATATATACACGACACTAATGACAATTCACTTCATACAAAAAAAATATTTTTATAGTTCAAAAATAAAGTTTAAACAACTCTGGTATTATTGATATTAAATCAATAAAGGTTATTCTTTAAAACAACTCAATGTTTGAATATACATACTTCAATTAATAGTTAAAACCTAATTCTTTTTCTACTGAATTTATTAGTTACGCAATACTAAGAAGGTGTAGAAGGAAATAAATTTGGTCGTCGAAAAACACATGTTTATCGTACCACCGTAGAAAGCGCCGAAGCAGAAGAATACCTCACGGCGAGGATAATTTTAGGGATCTTATAGCACACTTACAACAACACGTATATGAAACAGTGACATATGTGTGTGGGTGACAGTGATACTAAACTACAATCTATTGCTAATTGGGGACCCTTTGTGATCCACCTTGTAGAAAGGGACCATCTATCCTGTTCGTGGGCGCAATGAATCGACATCACTTAGGTTCAAGTGTCGTTTGACCTGTATATGTCGGCTGGTCTAAACCAGTCAAAGCTGGTTCTTACCAGTATAGTTGCAAATTTTGAAATTTATTTACGTCGCAGATTTAAAAGATTTGGTAGTTGGAAATGTTTTCTGTTTTTTATCACGTAATCCATTCTTAAATACAAAATGGTTGGGATAGAATCCAAATTTAGGTATTTTTTAAATATACCATGACAAGGAGGGCTCCATGGCGCCATCACCAGCGGCTGGGGATGCATGGAGAGGAGACGTGACGTGGCTGTGACGGAATAGCTTAAGTATTATATTGTATATAATTAGTAACCCGACTTACACAAGTTTAAAGTTAAGTATATTTTTCGTTTTGTGATAAAATTTGTGAATTTTAATTTTGGATAGCCGTCGTCTTTTAGAAAATCGATCGTGTTCGTGCATGTCTTCAGCTAAAGACACGTGCTCATCAATATAAACAAATCTTAGCTTAATTTCTTATATACGCTTTTTTTATATATACTCATAGAAGTATCAAACATGCAATATATAAAAACATGTTTAAATGGAAATAAAAAAAAATATTTTTACCAAAAATTTATTGACCATTAATAAAACAAACATATCTACGATGTTCTTATAAATTATGATGTTATAAATACTTTTATAATGTTTTACGATTTATTCATTAACAATTAAAATTAAAATCCTACAATGGATTGCACTTGTAGTTTTTATTGCACGTATAAGGTACACTGTGAACAAGAAAAAGTTTTTCAAGTGTGTGAAAGCACATTTAGTGTAAAATGTGTTTAACGACTACACAAATAACCCCACATGATCATGAAAACAGTTATTCACCAAAGTGCCTGTGAGCATATCTGAAGGTACACGGAGTTTAAAGTGAGCTTTAATACTGCTCAAGTAATTGCAACGTGATCATAAAAATAGATTTTTCGCCAGTTTGTTCAGCACGTGTAATTGTAAGCTTAATTTATGAATGCACGAATAATTGCACTGCGAACAAAGAGACAGACCCATTATGCGTCAGAACATGTATTTTTAGGTTTGACTCCTGATTGAATGAGTAATCGCACTGCGAACATGAAAACTAGTATGCTTAAGCACATGTACTTTTAAAGCAGACTTCCGATTGCACGAATAATCGCACTGCGAACATGAAAACAATTTTTCTCCAGAGTGCGTAAGAGCATGTGTTTTTAAGTTCGACTTCCAATTGCAAGAATAATCGCACTCCGAACATGAAAACAATTTTTCTCCAGTGTGCGTAAGAGCATGTGTTTTTAAGTGCGACTTCCGATTGCAAGAATAATCGCACTGCGAACATGAAAACAATTTTTCTCCAGTGTGCGTAAGAGCATGTGTTTTTAAGTGCGACTTCTGATTGCAAGAATAATCGCACTGCGAACATGAAAACAATTTTTCTCCAGTGTGCGTAAGAGCATGTCTTTTTAAGTGCGACTTCAGATTGCAAGAATAATCGCACTGCGAACATGAAAACAATTTTTCTCCAGTGTGCGTAAGAGCATGTCTTTTTAAGTGCGACTTCAGATTGCAAGAATAATCGCATTGCGAACATGAAAATAATTTTTCTCCAGTGTGCGTAAGAGCATGTGTTTTAAAGTACGACTTCCGATTGCAAGAATAATCGCACTGCGAACATGAAAACAACTTTTCTCCAGTGTGCGTAAGAACATGTAATTTTAAATTAGACTTCCAATTGCACGAAAAATCGCACTGCGAACATGAAAACAATTTTTCTCCAGTGTGCTTAAGAGCATGTGTTTTAAAGTTCGACTTATGATTGCAAGAATAATCGCACCGCGAACATGAAAACAATTTTTCTCTAGTGTGCGTAAGAGCATGTGTTTTTAAGTACGACTTTCGATTGCAAGAATAATCGCACTGCGAACATGAAAATAATTTTTCTCCAGTGTGCGTAAGAGCATGTCTTTTTAAGAGTGACTTCTGATTGCATGAATAATCGCACTGCAAACATGAAAATAATTTCTTCCCAGTGTGTGAGAGCTCGTGATTCCTTAAGGAAGCTTTCTGCTTGCTCGTGAACGGGCAATGAGAACAAGAAAATACCTTAGGAGCTGGGGTAAGTGTGCACCTGCTTGAGGATTTTTTAGGGTTGGAAACTGTCTCCAAGTCTGGCTGGTCTCCAGGGGCAGGCGAAAACACAGCAGTATTTTCCGAAAGAGAATATTGTATTCTCAAGAGATCTGCAATGTAAATATTTTTGGTATAACAAAAATGTTTTATATATTTTAATACAGTGCTTTATGGTATGCAGATGACGTTAAAATAATATTGTCATATAGAATCCGGATAAGTATCCGTGTTAAACGACTAATGGCGCAATTGATTATAATATTTGTACCATTTTTACTGCCATCTTTCGAGCGACGATTGAGTTTAAAACTTTAGACAGATTTATAGAGGAGCTTAACGTTTGTTTGGCAAGTTTGTGTTTATTTGTTAATATGGAAATGTAACAAAATCAGGAAGAAGGGCAAACAACAACTCTTATACGTAAAATTTGGCATGAGGAAGCATCGGTAAAATATGTGCCTCCTTCGCTTTCACTGGAACAAAAATGAAATCGCACGACAACTTCGGAGTAGTGTTTGGACATGTTAAAACGTAATCCTAAAGAGTTTCTGCAGCATTTCGTGACTTGTGATGAAACATGTACCTATTCATTACTATATGCCAGAAATTGATGAACTGTCAAAACAGTGAGCTTGAGCTTGAACCTGATCCATAAAAGGTTCCATCGGCTGGAAAGATCAAAGTCGTTAATTTTCGGGATTCGCAAGGTATCATCTTCATCGACTATTCGGAAAAAGGAAGCGCAATCACGGGGCATTACTATGTTTACTGACTTGATTCAGAATTGATGCTGGCGATGCTGAGTCGGTCGAGATAATGTCGAAGAAAAATTGCTCTTTCTCCATATGGCACCAGCTTGCTTGTCCGCAACTGCCACACCAAAACTGTTCTGATTACTCTACGAACTGAAGCCACACCCACCCTAAACTCCATGCGATTTATTATTATTTTCAAACACGAAAAATTTCTTGACGGAAAGCGGTTCACGTCAAAAGCGGCCTTTTTGCTATATTTTTTGGATTGCTTAAGAATTTTGTTATTATCGCTGGACTAAATGTATCGAGCTGAAACGAGACTAAGTGGAGAAAAAAAGAAATAAAATGTTTTTTCGCTGCCGCGGGTTCATATCATACGGCCCTCGTTCTTTAATATACCAGGAGTGTAGCGCTAATAATCTTTTGGTTTACAGTTTAATAAAGTGAGTTTAAAAACTTACTACAATAAACTGTACGGTATGTTTTCTTACACGAATAAAAAAAAATATACATTCATTCGTCGGCATCACACACCGTACTGGGTATCCACCATATTTCACCCGCCGCATAATACTAAAATAAGTAATTCTGTAGGATCTAGAGGTGGAAATGCGCAGTATAAGGTCGCACGGGAAGTGCTGGTACGCTATGCAACTAGAAAATAATGTCTCAAAAACCCACCTAATTCGATGAATGGTTACACATTTTAACACTTTCTTTGGCGGGATCTTGTTACTCTTTCAATATATATTTCAATATTTCAAACTTTTACTGATTAACGTTTACTTAACTTTGGATTGTATGGAATATACTACATCAATTCACAGTAGGAGTCCCTAATTCTTTTACCCTGTGGATGTCCCTCGTAAGCTGAGAGCGCCTTAGTTCAAGTAAGTTACTTTGTGGATTCATCTATCATGAGTTATTGGGTGAACTTAACAATGAAATCTGGTGTAGGCATTTCAACTACGGAGTAGTGTTTGGACATGTTAAAACGTAATCCTAAAGAGTTTCTGCAGCGCTTCGTGACTTCTGATGAAACATGTATCCATTGCTATATGCCAGAAATTAATGAACTTTCAAAACAGTGAGCTTGAGCTTGAACCTGATCCATAAAAGGTTCCATCTGCTGGAAAGATCAAAGCCGTTAATTTTAAGGATTCGCAAGGTATCTTCTTCATCGACTATACGGAAAAGCGAAACGCAATCACGGAGCAGAACTATGTTTATTGATTTGATTCAGAATTGATGCTGGCGACGCTGAATCGGTGGAGATAATGGCGGAGAAAAATAGCTCTTCAACCATAACGTACCAGCTTACTTGTCCGCAACTGCCACACCGAAACTGCTCTGATTACTCTACGAATTGCAGCCTCACCCACGAAAAAAGTCTTGGCGGAAAGCGGTTCACGTCACTAGAGGCCTTTTTGTTATATTTTTTGTATTGCTTAAGAATGTTGGAATATCGCTGGACTAAATGTATCGAGCTGAAACGAGTGGAAAAAAAATAATAATTTAAATGTTTTTTTGCTGTGGCAGGTTCATATCATACGGCCCTTGTTTTTCAATAGAACGGAGTGCTAACGCTAATAATCGTTTCACGCTCTGCAACTAGAATATAAAGTCTCAAAACCCACCTAATTCGATAAACGGTTACACATTTTAACACTTGCTTTGGCGGGATCTTGGTACTCTTTCAATATATATTTCAATATTTCAAACTTTTACTAACTAACTTTTACTTAACTTTGGATTTAACGGAATATGCTACATCAATTCACTGTAAGAGTTCCTAATTATTGTACCCTATGGACGTTCCTCATTAGCTGAGAGCGCCTTAGTTCAAGTAAGTAACATTGTGGCTTCATCTAACACGAGTTATTCGGTGAACAAAACAATGAAATCTGGTGTAGGCATTTAATCTGGGGTTCGAACAACCCACCAGAACACCCATACATCATCCCGTTACGGCCACACGGAGGGCGGAATCTACTCTTTGGAATAATAATCCCAGGGAATCAGCTGCTCACCATTGCATTGGTCGGCCCTCCCGGAGTACTCCGAGCACTCCTGCTTGATGTCAGGATACGATATGTCCACATCAGTGTAGGGCGCTCCTTCACCGCCGCTCTCGGCTGCAGACTCTTCACCTATCTGCACATCACCTCCCTGCGCACTTCCCCAGCCCTCATAGCTGGAACCTACTTCTGGAAGCAAAAACAATAATTAGGTTCAACAAGGATGGAGGGTTAGCGGGAGACTTCACTTGTTACCCGAATGGTCGGTATTGGGTTTAAGGAAGCCACTTTCATAGAACATGTGTGGGATGTGAACTCGGAGAAATCTACTTACGTACTTGTAAGCTAGATTTATGATTGCACGAATAATTGCAATATGAACATGAAAATGGTTTGTCTTCGTTGTGCTTAAGCGCACGTCTCTTCTGTCGCGGAACGCCGCTACATTTCTTTCCATACAATATGCCCTTATCACAACGCCGCTACATTTCTTTCCATACAATATGCCCTTATCACACACTTATGCTCTGTGATTGAAACTATCGATGGTTGTAACAAATTCGTTCTTAAATCATAAAAATCGTCGGTTTTAAAATGACAGGAGCTTATCTTTTTGTTCGTGCGTATTTCAAGATATTCAAAACTTACAATACCAGATTTTTGGAATCACGTTCCTGATATTTAAATGTATTTCGGGCCGCATGTTGAGTATGGCTGCTTTAGTTGGTTTAGAAAAAAAACAATTGGATAAATACGGTTTATTTGTCCCAATCAATGACTCTCGGGTAAACGGATGAGGACGACGAGTTTTTGGAAATTTTCGATGATGACTAAATGACTAAATGATCTTTTGTATGGATCTCTGAATTCGCCACATCACATCTTTTCTTGTCTATAGTTTACGTGTTACGCTTAGATAAAGTAAATTAAATGTCTAAATGTATGGTGAAAATTTCAAAACTTTAAGTTTGTATGGATCTCTGAATTCGCCATATCACATCTTTTCTTGTCTATAGTTTACGTGTTACGCTTAGATAAAGTAAATTAAATGTCTAAATGTATGGTGAAAATTTCAAAACTTTAAGTTTGTATGGATCTCTGAATTCGCAATATCGCATCTTTTTCTTGTCAAAATGAATGGTGAAAATTTCAAAACTTTAAAGTGTGCTCATATAATAAAGCAAGCCCTCTAAAAGTACACCTTTAACGGTCACATCAGGTGCGCGAATTCCTCGTCACTGAGAATGAATCAATAATGAAACAACTCCTCACCGGCGCGCTGGTCGGCCTTCCTGGAGCACTCCTGCTTGATGTCGGGGAGCCACACGTCCATGTCCGTGTAGGGCGCTCCTTCATCATCGCTCCCGGCTGCAGACCCTGGCTCAGCCTTCACGGCAGGAACATCTTGGCTCATGGTACTAATACGTTCCGGATTGCACGAGGCACGACAGGCAAATGGCAATTGTAAAATGGCGTGGACCATAGACACGAGCGGGGCATAGACGAATTACCGTATTAATTAATCAACGGGTAGGACTTCTAAAAACGTGACGTTCGACCAATTCTCCAGTTTAATCCCTTATTGCATGAATTTTGAAGGAGGTTCATTAAAAAGGGAGTTACTTAAGCTTATCCTTTAACTGGTGACCTATACGTCTCTCAGACACCACGTTTCGTTTTTCTGGAGATTTGTCTGCCGGGCAGGAGGAGGCTAGATCCTGATCCAGGGGATCAGCCGCGTCTTGCGACCGGATTACCTTGCCTCGTCAGGGCGCAATCAATATCTCCGTTGTTAACCTACCTTTACATTGAATCAGACAATTATTAGTGTGTAGGTCATTCTTTTGTTTTCTTTCCCATACCTATTCTTCCAGGGAATGGTCGTCGGCTCATGACCCTGGCAAATTTGTTGAGTTCTTGTTTCTCCGAGGGGCTAGTCGGTGAGTGACGGTGGGTCTATCATCCTAAGGATGAAACCCAACGTCATAATATATATTAATATTATTTTATAAAAAATTTTTTGTTAATTATATATACTCACCGTATTTTTTAGGCTTGCTTTTAGACTTAAGAATGCCTTTATATGCATACAATTGAAATCGAAATAAATAAACAGTTTTTTTTAATATTTAATAAAATTTTAAAAAATATACAATGTTCTTGTGATCTAAACAAAATTAAAAATTCTAAAGTTTTTCTAATAGACAGATTGTTCGTTAAAAATTACAGTTAATATAAATATACCTTGTCATTCATTTCAATTCAAATTTTGAATGCAGGTAAAATTGCGCCGTGAACAAGAAAAAAGTTATCTCGCAGTGTAAGACAGTTTATTATTTTGAAGTGTGAGATGTGACTATAAATAAGTGCACTGTGAAAGTCAAGTTTTGAGCAGTTTACAAAATCCCTTACGTATAAACTCGCGCGATGACATTTTTCTTCCCACACATGTGAACACACACACGAACACATAAAAACGCATACACAAACGGACACATAAAAACACACAAATACACACACTCACACAAACTCACTATTTGACATGTTGTTTTTTTCTTATTTTTTTATCGATCCTGGTATAATATTCTTGTATATATATGTGTTTTCTTGTAATTGGCCCAAGACTCTGTACATCAATTATTGTTTTTTTTTAAGATTTATTAATAATATGGCTGTAAGAAAACCAATAAATGAAAATGAAATAAAATATATACAAAAAAATCATTTAATAACCAAATTAATTAATCAATTAGAAAGACATACAGAAAAATCTAATTCACGAAAAAATATTAGGTTACTACTGGGATTCGAACCCAGGTCACCTCCTTTCCGGGGCCGGTGCTCTGACCACTAAGCTATAGCAACCCTCTATGTTTCCGTGAATATATCGACCTTATATGTAGTTCTTATTTTTATTAATTGATTAATTTTTATTTTTGTCCATAGAGCAATCCACTTTTTTTTTTTTTGATACGGTAGTTGAAATTACTTTGCAATGCCACCGCTAGATGGACGCCATGATTAATTGAATAATTCATTTTTATTTGGACATACATTTATACAACAGATATTTTATATTCAAGAACACATTCATATTTGTGAAGTTGTAATTTTTCAGAACAAAGTTCTGTGAAATATTTAATAACCAAATTAATTAATCAATTAGAAAGACATACAGAAAAATCTAATTCACGAAAAAATATTAGGTTACTACTGGTGTTTTTCGTGAATTAGATTTTTCTGTATGTCTTTCTAATTGATTAATTAATTTGGTTATTAAATATTTCACAGAACTTTGTTCTGAAAAATTACAACTTCACAAAATATGAATGTGTTCTTGAATATATATAAAAAAATCATTATTAGGGTTGTTTGTGTAGCAATCAGAACACACCTTAACTGTGTGTTTGAGACAAAAATATTTTTCGCAGTTCATGCAGATATGTAGTTTTTCGTTTTTTTAAGAAACAAAATAAACAACGACCTGCTTGATGATTACCGGATAATGAAGGTTCTGGATTATCAAAATCCCATATTTCTAACAGCCTTTGTTTCAGTGTTCTTGGCAAACTTGAAATGAATACTCGCTTTTTAAATGGGGCATTATGAGATCATATGAAAGCGTCTCTTGAAACTTCTTGCTGCTTCTTTTTACATTGAAATTATTAAGATCATGTATTACATAACAAGTTATCCCCGCAACAATAATAAGGCTGCAAAAAATAACTATGTGCCACCGATTAGTTCCTCTAGCGCGGTTCAAGTTATAAAATATTTTTTTTCCATCTAGTCGTTTTGATTTTGCCGGCAAAGTAGTTTGCTGGCGAATAAACGCGCGCGACGCATTAAACAATGCATAACAGCAAATTAAGAAGCTACTAAAAACCGCAAAATCCAAGTGATGTGAATTTTTGAAAAAAAAACGAATAATTGATATGTCGGTCTGAGAGACCAATGCGGCGAGTATAGGAAGGTTAAAAATAATAATATTTCTTAAAATGAGGCTGATTCAACACGTTTTTAATGCCTTCTTCTAAAGTTCATGTTCACGTATTGCGTTCTCTATTTTTGGCTAAGTGATGGCTCAAAACAAGAAGGAATATGGAAGTCGATACGTAGCTCTCCGAGTGTTGGTTTCTATTTAATATTTGAGAATTTTACCTTTAAAGAGACTTGCCGAACAATAGGCTCTGTCACGGGATTAGAATACTACATATACAATTATATATAAATAGATTGTCTTCATAATTCATAAGGTTTGTGTTGACTGCCAGCTGCAACTTCTCGCTCGCAAGTTGATCGCTCTGTTGGATGTTGTGCTTATAGTCGCACATCTCCCACGACATCGGCACCTCTAGTGAGATCGTACATACGAGCCTTTAAACGGTTTCTGTGACTGCACTTACAGTATATTAAATTGGAGAATTGGTGGAATGTCATATTTTTAGAAGTCCTACCCAACGATTAATAAATACGATATTTGTCTATGACCATCTCGTGTCTATGGTCCACGTCGTTTGACATTCGCCATTTGTCTGTCGTGCTTCGTGCAATCTGGATCGTATTAATACCATGAGCCGCGCTGCCCAAGATGTTCCTGCCGTGAAGCCCGAGCCAGGGTCTGCAGCCGGGAGCGGCGATGAAGGAGCGCCCTACACGGACATGGACGTGTGGCTCCCCGACATCAAGCAGGAGTGCTCCAGGAAGGCCGACCAGCGCGCCGGTGAGGAGTTGCTTCATTATTGATCCATTCTCAGTGACGAGGAATACGCGCACCTGGTGTGACGTGAAAGATGTATTTTATATGGTTTGTTTTATGATATTAGCTGATTGCCCTGGTCTAGATATTGGAAAAGTTAGTTTTCGGCAAAAGTTTCAAAAATTCCCCCATACATGTTGTCATTTACTTCACTTTTTTTTTAACGCACACGGTTTTTACTGTGATATATATGTAGCAAATTCAGAGATTCTTACAAGAGGCGAGTTATATGAAAAATTATTTATTTATCATCGAAAAAAAACATAAAATCGTCATCCGTGTACCCGAGAGTCATTGGTTCGTACAAATAAACATTACTTATCTAAATGTTTCTTATCTAAACGAACCTAATTAACCATCAAATAAAAAGTCTCGTAATATACTCACTCATTCAGAGCGAGCTAAACCTTTTCATCTTCACGGATTAATTTGGATTATCTCTAGGAGTCTGGACACTAGAACTACCGACAATCAATCCTTTTACAAAAATATAGTGTTCATTATATTTCTCTGTTATCTATGGTTTTCGTAACCTGATGTTATCCATAGATTAAACGTGCCAGACGCCAAAATATTTGGTGAAATTTGGTAATTAAAAAGAAACTTAATGCTTGATGGTATTTACTTGGAAATCATTTTTGCATTTTTGAAATCAGTGCCACTATTTTGCATCAAACAATCCATCGAAAACATCCGACCCGAAAACATATAGTCAATACTTGGAACGTCTGAAAGTAATGCACGTTCGTTTCAGTTGCCATAGATAAATACTAGAGATGTGGCGTTCATGTTTGAACTATTCACCGCTCAGTATTTTTTAACTGTTTAGTTCACTTTGATATAGTTATCACGACCGTGGATGATTAATTCCAATAGAACCGAAGGCGAACGTGACGCGGATCCACATTCCAATAATACCTTTTAACAGATGGTCGCTTCACTAGACAGGATTTGCCCGGCCACCGTGGTACAAATAAATAAGTCGGGGAACTGACTTTAAAATAAATTAAAATTGGGTTTTCAGAGATAATATTTTGTTGATACGTGCAAGGAACAATAGGATTAACATAGTTTTATGACCAGCAGAGCTTGTCGGCACCGCTTTTAACAATAGGAATGGGCCCGGACTTTGGGACATTTTAGAATTCCCGACGGCCGGGGCACTAAAACGGTTGCCGACACAGAAAAATATTTTAAAATTATCAGTAAATTGGTTGACAAAGGTTTTTTTTCTGGAACCGGCGATATAATAATATTTCCGAATAAATCGTCCCAAGGGAATGGGGAGAAAATCCCATCTATTACCAAGCAGCTGGCGGGAACAGAGAAAAGATTATGCCTAGGCGTTTGAAATCTATTACTAAATTCCCAGATGATTTATCAATAATTGGGAGGAGAGGTATGGGTTATATAATTAATAATAATTTAATAATTCAACGAACGCTTTTATGCCCCGGTATTATATATTATGTATCGATAATATATTATGTATGATGTATAGGTAAATTTAACATTGAAAGCGAGAGCGAGAGTAATTACGACGCCGCGATCCCAAAAAAAGCAATTAATTGCGCGACGACAATAGGCACACGCAGACTTAATGTTTCATTTAACACACACAAAAAAAAAAGGAAACAAAGTCAATAGAAAGTAAGAAACCTATAAATTGATAAAATAAATACGAAATATCATGTAAATATACTGTGTAGAACCAGGATTACTTTTGTATTAATATTCGTAATAGCTATTGTTTTCTAATCAAAATTTATTGTAATGTGAAAATACATATAGGGTTATAATAGACGAGGTAACTTGTAACTATGTTAAATAAAATGTAAGTATAATCTCTTATATCTGTACCTAAAATATTGTGGCAAATGTTATTATTAATTATTATTGAATGACTCGCCAAAAAAAAAAAAAAGCTTTTATTTTAAAAGATATAATTAAGAGAAAGATTTTAATCTACAAAAGGCTGAAAGATTTTTTTTATCTGGAAACCGTGTAAAATGGAATTGCCAATCAATGAATATAAATTGGCGAAATGCCGGAATGGATTAATTTTGAATTAAATAAACATATATCTATAGTTTTTTTTGTAAGATTAAACTGTCGATAAAATGGCTACTTTGTATAGTTGTAATAATTGCTTAATATTATGATTTAGTTTTAATCAAAATTGAAAACACCTCGAGATGTCCTTCTATATTAAGTCAAATGTGGTTTATTCTATGCGTGCTGTAATGATTTTTGTAGACAGTAAAATTATACCTACTGTATGTTCAATAATTATAATTAATCGTTAGAGTGATATAAGTTCGTAATAAGCGAGACTGTGTTATTTATTAAATTCTATGTGAATATTGAATTGTTTTGGGTTTAGGAAAAATATGCTAACTTATGTTTTATCGGCGAATTCCTTTCCTATAGGCATACAGAAGATATACCTAAATATTTTAAAGCCAATAACCTTCTTTTAGATCTCAAAAGAGAAACGAATGTAATGAGACACTGACTCAGTGCTTTTAATTAATATGAATAGATTATTTGCTCAAATATGTGGACCGTATTCTTTTATTTCAAATACTGCCTATCTAATATTATTAAGGTGTCAAAAAAAAATTGATTTGTAAAGACTATACCTGTTAGTTTTTTTTTACTTTTGGTTTAACTAACGATTTTTTTTATGTAATTGTTGGTCCAGAAGAAATGAAATTAAAAGAAATTTAACTGGAAATTTAATTATAAAAAAAAAATTAATTATAGAATTTAACTATAAAGTTAATTATAAAATTTAATTATAAATTTAATTATAAGTTTGATTATGAATTTGATTATAAATTTAATTATAAAAGAATTTAAAAAGAAATTGAACTATACAAAAAAGGAGTAGTTACGGCTGGCGTAGGCACGGGAGCCGCTATAAAGGAAAAATTGTGCATAAGACCGAGCTCTGCACATGGCCAGGAGACGGAAAGACTGAGGAAGCCGCCGGGGGCGTGGCCGAGAAGGAGATCGAGGGTGACGACGCGCTGGTCCAACCAAGGGAGAGAGATCAGCACGGGAACCAATGACGAGACAGACGAAGAGGATTGACCCAATGGCGAACTTGGAGGGCGCTGCCCTGTAGACTCGAAGACCAACACCCCGTTCGAGCAGAGTATATGAGGGGCAGCCGGCTTCAAGGGAATCAGTTACGATCGAGATTCGGAGGAGAGAGTTACGATCGAGATTCGGAGGAGAGAGTTGCGATCGGGAGTCGGAAGTGAATCAGTTGCGATCGGGGTTCGGAGGAAGCAGTTACGATCGAGATTCGGAGGAGAGAGTTGCGATCGGGAGTCGGAAGTGAATCAGTTGCGAATCGAGAGGAGATCGTGAAGAGATCGTAGTTACGGACGTGAAGCAGGAAAAGTGAGGTCACAGTCGAACCGAGATCGGGAGTCGAGAGGTGACGCTGAAGTGAAATCGGGAGTGGAGAACGCCCAACGCCTTAAGTACTCTTTTTATGTATACAACAATCGAGATTTTTGCAGAGACATTTATTTTTATAGTGATTGTTTTCGCATAAGTTAGTTAATAAGTAGAATATAAATTTTGTGTTTGCTTTTCCTTTTATCCATAAAGTTAATTAGATAGTTTGAATTTAATTAATGTGATTTTTCTCAAAAATATCCTATGAGTAAGTAGATTGTACATTTCTATGTTGTTATTTTTAATATTAATTAGATAATTTCGAATTTTAAACTAACTTAACTTTTCTCCAAGTAATCTTCCTCAGGGAAGCAGATTGCGTAATTTCCTGTTCCTTTTCTTTCATATACATGTAATTGTGGATTGTGTTTAAATTTTAACTTCTCTTCAAAAAAAAAAATTTTTTTTTGGAAATTGTATGTGTTGTTTGCATATTTTCTTTCGCCTATTATAATAATTGAATTTTCTGTAAATACTATAATGCCTTGCCTTTGACTGTGTGTATATTAAACTGTGTGGACCTCGAATACCGCGCCTAATTTACACCTCCTGCCATTCTTTCCTGTGTGACTAAATTATGTATGATACCGGTAAGTCGTAGAGCCACGACTGCACCGAAGAATAGACGGTGCCCGTAAGTGGAGGGCACTCGTCTTCATAGCAAATTTGATATCAAAAGAGTGATATCATTTACCACATAATCGCGCATCGCTAGTTTGTATGCCAGTAATCATGAAACATAATTTATTATGAACGCGATTAACGATTGTACAGAAAACAACCTTATACAACATACAAGAAATAAAGTAGGTAGGCATCGCATTAATCTATGAGTATCATGATATGTATAGTCCGTCCAACTTATCTGGAGAATAAAGGAGGGCGTCCCAATCGTTGTGGTACTGCCCATAGTCTAAAAATTATCTCATTTGTAGGGAATTTTTTGCAAATTCGTTTTTTCTTAAACAAGTTATTAAGCAGTATACGACACGATAAAAAAAAAAAAAATGTAAACTAACGTACAAATAAATTTATCAAAATATATATTCGTTAAAAACACAACGTCACAAAATGGCGTTTTTTCAAAATCAAAGAAAAATACAATTTTCAGGAAAAAAAAATAGTAATAATTCTTTTAGGTCGGCGCCACATTACGCAGATCTTCCGCCGCGTCTTTTCTGTTGCGCCAAATCGGCAAAGCAAATAGATCGACCGATCATTTGCGTAATGTGTTTAATAAGCGCATATTGTATGGAAAGAAATGTAGCGATGTTCCACGACAGAAGAGACGCGGCGGAAGATCCACGCAGTGTGGCGCCGGTTTTATTCGGTGTCTCATACCTAATGATCATGACCACCATGTTTAACTCAGTAACACCTAAGGATATCAATCGGTTTAGGGCCGTTGTATCAACTTGGTTTATAGTAATCTTTCGTTCAAAGCATAGATATTTTGCATTTTCCACCGATCTCGTAAAAATCTATGCTTTAAATGAACTATTGCTATAAAGTAAGTTGATGCAACCAGTCTTTAATGTGCATAAATAAAAAAGTTTATTTTGAAAAAAGATGTTTATACAAATGAACTCGTTAATGAATTATGTAATAAAAGTATAAATAATAAAAATTCTATGTAAAAAATTATCGAATAAAATATGTTCTAAAACTTTTCTCATCTTACGGCTTCTAAATCAATTTTTCCACTTATCCTTGTTCTTTTTTTTCCGGGTGTAGATATTTTAATGCCCATTTCCACGGCCGCTTTACCTTCTTTAACTATTTTGTAAATTGCCGATTCAGAAAACCTGAAGAAATTGTATAATAGTAAAATAAAAAACTAAGTATGGGAAAATCATTATAACTGCATGGCAGCACTAACCTGAAGTGGCGGCAATAAGTCTATGAACAAAATCAAACGGTATAATTGAGGCTTTCAGACGTTGTTCCTCTTCAAAAAACGTGTGCATTTTCAAGATTATTTCCCGAACACCGCTTTTAATGGTTTTTGGCATGGTGACAATCTAAAATTTTCTTAAAAAACTATCGAAACAGTCGTGAACCCCTCTGTAAACAAAGGCTGTCAAAGGTCTGTCAGCTGTAGATAATCCAATATGGCGTCGTTAGTTCCAAATTTGGCCATTCTTCAGATAAGTTAGACGGACTATATCTCTTTTCTATGAGTATCACAAACGACACAAACACAAATCCTGACAAAGACAAAAACAACATGGCCACCCCAGACGGCAGTCCGCTATTTGAGCCGGGAAATGATTTGAGTAAGCATTTTTCTTTTTTAACTGACAGCCTGGTAAATATGTACGTAATGATTATTTCCCAATTTCATTTTGGTCAGATTATCAAAGAATAACTCGCGAGGTAATTTTTGTTTCTTAACCTTATCAACATGACGTTATTCAGCATGATCTGTCATTTTTATGACATTTGCATTCGAACATTTGTTTAAACACAATGAAGTATTTTTATATTACAATAGCTGTAACAAGCATCTTGACGTATATTTATCGATTTCCATAAATTTTACGCAAATTACTAAATATTTAATAAAAGACAGTTATTGACGTCTCATCATAACATACTTGAGAACCGCTTTAAACGAAGTCTATGCTCAAATTGCTTCGAAACTGCTATCCCGTTGTGAGTAGTGGTGTGGTTACTCTAATAGCCAAGTGTGTGCAGTGTTGCTGGAGCGGGTGTTCCTCAGGCTGGGCAATGCGGAGTCCGACCAGCAGCTGGAGCAGTGCGTGGGCAAGTTCCTGCCTCCTGTGCTGCTCAAGCTCGCCTCGCCGCATGAACAGGTTTGTCCACCTCTAGACATCTTGGAATGAAAACTGATTTCATTGATAAGAATATCTTACTGACTTAATCATTTGCAAATACACCGACTAGATTCATCTGGTAGAAATTGATTTCTGATGAGATGATGGAAGAATATTTATGTTTAAAATAACATTTTTGGAATAAATCAATTTTATTTAATTTTTTCTGAAAATACCTTAATTATTTATTTATTTTAAATTCAATTAAATTTGAAATTCATTTAAATTTACAATATCTATATATGTGGGGTATAAACGCAAAAGCGGCAATATCCGAAAATTGAAAAAATGTTTCTAATGCATTCACCAAAGACTACAGTCAAACGACCTCTGGCTGTGTGTGTGCCGTCACACATCGCACGCAACCTTCCACACGGGTCGCCGATATTCGGGATACAACTAGGTTCAAAATTACAGTCTGATCTCCTTGAGTTCTTCTGTATCGATCTCTATCTCCTCTACTTGTTGAGATTCTATCCTATACATGTATTTACATGATGGAAAGATTTATTTACATGTGGAGAATAATGACGTAGTTTCTTAAAATGAGTAACATACTAGACTTAATTAATCTCCCTTAACCCGTATCTTAAGAATAAACTAAACCTAGGCCAGTCATGTTCAGAGCAACCTTCCTTAGCTTTGTCCCTCGAACATGATGTGTTCACCACTCCTACTCGAGCAGCACCCCGCTATCCTACCACTTCATGGGCTCTTAATGTGCCAGATATACACAGAAGTGGCCTACTCACCACTCAGTTTTATAGAACACGGCCTGTTCTTAGCCTAAGCATCACCCGATCGATGCTTCTTCCCACCCGGGGTGTGCGGGAAGATCCCACAAAGCAGCATCCAGAAATTCAGATCCCCCGCAATGCATATCCACTGAGCCTTCATCAAGTCCTTTGTGGTGCTATGTGGATTCCTGCCACAAAGCAGCCTCCTGAGTGACCTACTCAGGTCTTTTCGGACATCACCAAAATTGACCTTAATGCCACTACGGCAACATGGACCCCTAGAATAACAGTGTTGTCGGGGCTAAAACTCTTATTGCGCTGATCTAGATGCTCTCTGCTATCTCCGGTTGGAGACCAACTGTAGAGCAGTCGTCCTCCACAGGTCATCTCCGTGTAACAGGAGGACCCAGGACTATGGAAGTCTCATTCCTGAGGAACGTTGGTTATACCGACTACCAGGGTAGCCAGAGTCCAGTCAGTGCTCCTTCTCCGATACTGACTCTTTGGTCCAGGCGCATCATTGTGGTGTAGCTGTATTTTTGTGATGTACAAAGGGAAGTCTTATTCTCACACATTTTATTTGGGTAGTTCGAGTACTTTGTTGACATCCTCTTGGCCAATACTGTCCCCGAAATTGCATGTTTCTCGCTGCGACAAAAACCAGATGTCCCAGCTGATGCTAGCTTCGTAGAATACAATAGAAATGTGAAAGCTGAAAGCAGGGTTGACGGGCCGGGCCGATAGCCATCTGTGGGACGATGTTTCCAATATGTAATTTACTTGTTATTCTAAATGCATTTTGTCGCTGTATATATAATTAAGCCAATGTGTCATTTAATACATTCTCAGATGAATGAATCAATTTGTCAATTTTTCATATAAATAATAGAGATATACTAAAAAAAACATTGCACTGTTCATCTGGCAAGACTGCCTAGTAATTATTTAAAATATTTTTTATAAATCTAGTTTGTGCAATTATTTTTTAAAACTGTTTCATTTGTTTATCTCAGAATGTACTAAAACGGCACATAGGCTTAATTATATATACAGCGACGATTTTCAGATTTGTTACAATTTTAGTAAGAGTATTAAAAAATAATATAAAAATACTTTCTTAAAATAGACGATGTTTAATTTGACTAAATAACGTGTGTGGAGTTTTTAATATGGAAGATTTTTATTGTTATTTCAATCTTTATTTTATAGTTATTAGAATTTTTCAGCCATGTTTGCGAGTTCCTACAGATATATGGAACAAACCCATATGGAAATTTAAATAAAAGTATATTACATTAAAAAAAAATATTTACATTTATTTACATGTATTTAAATGCACTAAAAAGTTAAATATAAATTTTTGGCCAAAAAATTTTTGCTTAACTCTCCGAAAAAGGTGGGGGTGCTTACGATATTGATATAGATTACAGAATTCTGCTGTGGGTGGAGGGAAAGCGCCCACACTTTTTTGGAGTAAGACAAAAGAATTTTTGGGCAAACATTTGTTTTTTACGTTTTAGTACCTATCTACAATTAAAAATATGTGGTTTTAAAAAAAAAAAATTTTTCATCTAATATAATTTTCTACTTTTCATCTTAATATTACTCAGCGTACAAGATGACTTCGGTAGGAAACTAGCGTCATCTTTTGGTGATCTCATTAACTAATTTGCCATAAATTTTAGTCTTAATATTGCCCGGCGTACAAAATCACTTCAGTAGGAAACTTGAGCTATTTTTTGGAGAGATCATTAACTAACTGATTCCCCATATAAATCATTGATTAGTTAATTATGATTGATTAATTAGTGCATCTGATAGATTTATGTATTGTCATTGAGAATATGTCTGTGTGCAAAATTTCAGCACGATTGGACATTGGAAAATATTGATTATAAGATTCCGTCTAGGCAAAAATATAGGTGAAGCTAATATAAGCGTGGTAAATAATAAAGTTAATTAAAAATACATAATTTTCACACCATTATTTTTGTAAAAATTTCCCACTATTTTAATGGGAATGGATTCTGCGACTCACTGGCAAACCACCCGAGCTGCTCATTTTAAATGACACGGTGTGATCTTAGGTGAGGACAAAGGTAATGGAGCTACTGGTTCACATAAACAAGCGAGTGCGGTGTCGCTCCACCGTGCAATTGCCCGTGGATGCCCTCCTCAACATGTACCAGGACGAGAAGGCCACTTCCTTTGTCATTGTGAGTTGTTATGTGCTTACATATTTTATTGAATGTTGGGCAACCATTGAGTTTTATGTAATTATAAATTATTTGAATTGCAGAATTTTACAATAATTTATTTAACCATGGGATTCCCGCGTCTTCCAGCCGAGCGCCAGCTCGACCTCATTCCGAGACTATTGACTTCCATCGCTGCCAGGCCCCAGAGCCATCAGGATGAGTGAGTGGCCGTAGCTTCTGCATACCATATCCTTATACGAGTGTAGATAGACTTGATTGATGCGGTTGTGTATTGCAGCATCCTGCTAATGGTGATGCCTGTTTTGGGAGACTTGGGGAATAAAGCTCCGACTCTGAACCTGAAAGAAAGACCGCAGCAGGCCAAGGTGCTACTGAGGTTGGCTCTGGATCTTCTGCTTCTTCCTTACGGGTGATTCTTTCAATTGTTTATATTGCACAATAAAATATTGCTTTATCTTATTATGTTTATTTTCTTATTTATAATCTTATTAATGAGCTGCCTTATGATATCTGATGTGTGATGCCCTCAGGGCCTTGCCGGGAAACAAGGAGGCCGGCTCGGAATTCCCGGTACCCCCGGGCTTGTCCACGGTGGCCTACAAGAGACTCACTGACAAGTATGTGCTGGACGCCTCGCAGTTGGAGAAGGTATATATTATCCAATGCACTACCAAGATTGCCATCATTGTGCCAACAGTTAATTATTTTGTTGTGTTCTTTA
This sequence comes from Agrypnia vestita, assembly GCA_016648135.1. Classification (NCBI taxonomy): domain Eukaryota; kingdom Metazoa; phylum Arthropoda; class Insecta; order Trichoptera; family Phryganeidae; genus Agrypnia; species Agrypnia vestita. The sequence continues at coordinate 60,939 of JADDOH010004315.1, forward strand.
ATTTTCTCCACCGTATTTAATATTATAACAATCAGCATCCTTCGCTTAATATAAGAGTTCCACAATTTAATAATGTTAATGGCAACCTACCAGTAATGAGAGAAAATTATGCAAATTTAGCATTTTTTCCAAAAGTGAAAAGTTTTATTGCAGACCAAACAATCCATTGTCAAGTTTCTGAACAGCGATGCCCTGGAAGACGGTGATACCCTCCTGCCCCTCATAGTGGCAGCTGCAGATTCACGCTTCAGTGTAGCCAACATCGCAAGTGTAGGATTAGGAAGAATCGTCAGGTTAGTGAATATTAGTATCAT
>JADDOH010004316.1:0-20822 GCA_016648135.1 Agrypnia vestita
GAGTAGCTTGTTGGTCTTGTGGTTGGGACACTCGCCTCGTGATCCAATGGTCGCTGGTTCGAATCTCACTCCAGACTAGCAAGTTAGTCCTATTTTCATAGCACAAGCGTTTAGCTTAGTTTGAAAATAGTAAGAATATTGATGTGACACGTATTCCGTGTTCGCATCTCTATTTAAAAAAAAAAAAAAAAAAAAAAAAAAAAATTTCGCATTCAAAATCGTATTTAAAAATCTTATTCATAAAAATATATTTAAGAATAAATAATTAAGTACCTAATTATAACCTAACTAAAGCATTGGAGAAAAATCGTATTAATAAACGGCTTTCTGTGTCCCATAGACTCGAATACGTGTCTATGAGTCACAGAAAGCTGGCGACTAGCACAAATTATTATCGGCCAGAAAAATAGATTACGAGGGTAGTCCTCTTTGCATTTAAGAAAGACAATCGAATTAGTATGTGTAAGCCGTGCGTACGAGGCATATTGTATCCTTATGTTGGTGTTTATACCCGTAAACACCACCACGATGAAACTATGTGCGTCGTATGCACGGCGCACACGCACTAATTCGATTGTTTTTCTTAAATGTAAATATGTTTACCTACCGGGCGTTAGGAACGGCAAATAAATTGTAAAATAGACGAGTGACGAGTTTAAAAGTCCGATTCACATAATACTGCTCCAGTTAAGTTTGTGTCAAGACTTTTTGAAATTAAATATGTGGAATGAAAATGCTTATTCCCATTTCATTAAAGCTTTGAAAGAATATATTTATATATTTGTAATTATGCTATTCACCATTTGATTAATATTTTCTATAATGCTAAGAAAATGTAGTTCGTAGGTGTACTTTACCAGTTGTGAGGCGGTTTGCTAACGGCTAAACCAATCAAATGCGTGGGACATGTTTTTGGATATCGGTAGGCAGATGGTAATTGAAAAGGGATTCGCGCAGTTTGTCTCGACATACATTAAAAGTAAACATCTTCAGGTGATAAACTGAAGGCGTTAGTTAGTAGATTTAAAACCACGCACAACATTTTGAGAGCTTGTACAGAGTTGTAAAGAGTTGTTCATACAACAGCTTTGGAACACTTAAAACAACTAGGAATATCAAAAAAGCTCTCAAATGGGTGCCTCACGAACTGAACAAAAAATAAAATAAAAATTTAGTACCGCACTTTTAATATTCTTTTTATGTTATCAAAAATTATGTTTTTTTTTTCTAATTATCTCAATGACTGTTATTTAGGCTTTATGTGGATAGTTTTCATGGTCTAAAAAAAGTATATATTTTTAGTATTCCTATAAACCAATTTTTTTACTCTACAGGTGTATTTTTTAAAAATGCAATCAAAAGTATTATTATTGTTTGTTCTTCCGGCACGAAATAGATGGGACGTACTTTTTTGCGAGTGCGAATTTTCTACAAGAAGTGCCAAAGTATAAAATGCCGATATTTGTTTGTTGTAGCGGAAATTTCGGCTTTATTTTGGTCACTTAGAATGAAAAAATTGGTAAATATGCGTGAAATAAACTGATTAATACCAATTTTTAGAATAATATAGATATGTATTTATTTTATACTAGATGTAACCCGTAAAAAATGATGGTACTTTGACATGTCAGTTCCTAAAGGCTAAGTATTTATTTATTTACAAAAAAAAGAAAATAAGGAAAAAAAATGTAAAGGTATATATTTACTATAAAGAAGTTACGGACGTTACATGAAATTACGACGGACGGGCGGACGGATGGACAAACAACGAAATTATTATAATATGGGATGGGATTCATCACGACAAAATTGACTAAGTGTATAATGTTATATAATAACGGTCAATTCACGATTGTTATCATATCGCAAACAATCGAGTGATTAGTTTTATTTTCGTTATTTCCAAACGTGTATGCATATATAATGTGAATCGCTACACAAAATTAATTATAATAATAATAATGAAAATTTATTACAAATACGTACAATGATATATTTTTGATATTCCATGTCCGCCCTACAAGTGGACAAATGCATCAGAGTAGACTTTGTCTACATTTAATTATAGGAATAACGGGCCAGTCTGATATTATTCAAAAGTGTTTTATAGTTTGCTAGCTTACCCGCGCGGCTTCGCACGCGTAGATTTTTAGTAATATTTTATCAATTTGTATTAATCTTAACATATGTCGTCGCGGACTTTTTTATATAAGTTTTTGAGTTCTACAACTTATCTATAAAAAGTATTTAAATATCTCTTACCGTCAAGGCAGGCGTTCATAAAAAACGCATCGCTCGACCATTTTTTTGTCGACTTTAGTTGTAAAATAGGTCACCACGAAACGGGATAATATATTATATAACCTATGTCCAACCTGAAATCTATTTTTTTATTTATTTATGCCGCTGACCTTAGTTTTTATTTTTGGTACAGTAATTATAGTATCTTATTTTATGTGCTATCAATTGATTAAAAAGACTACTAACTTCTTTTATAATTTATTACTGTTAATAGGCAATAAAAATAATTTATTAAAATAAACGTATGTATGCTAAACTTTACATTTTAATCGCGATTTGGCTATCACTAACGATATATTTCTGGCTATAGTTTTTTTTTTAATGTGCGTGGAATTTATAAATATCAAAATATATTATTAATTATTACCATTTTTAAAATGATTCTGTCATGGAAACTCTCTTGCCGTTTTCCCAGGATAAAGGATCAGAAGAGCATCTTAATACCAAACAAGATAGTTTACCTAGTTACCGGATACCACCAGGTTCACCTTGGCTGTTCTAAATTCGCGTTGCATTCTCCATACTCATTACGTTTCACATGTCCAAGCCGCAGAACACTCGGGCCATTTATCCAAGAAAATATTAAATATAGCATTCACTCTTTAATTAAATTAAATTAATTTATTTATTTATTTACGGCTTAATAGCCTTTTACATTGTTGTTTATAGAAAATGTAGTATATATGATACAGCAACAAGCGTGTACATTAAATTTCTTTGATACATTGTTTACAAATAAATTATAAAAATATAAGTACAAATTAAAAAAGAAAATAGAACAATTGAATAGTAACAAGAAAAATATAGACCGGAAACACATTTGAAGAAATGGATAGAAAAAATAGAACAATAGTGTAACATTGTGTATACGAAAAATATAAAAGGTTATTTGTAAAACATTAATAACCTCACAGGACTATATTCCTGCCTTGATTATGAGTCAAAAATGTTCAAGCTATTATGACCTAATATCAATAGTTAAGGAGGTATGTTTGAATTTTTTCAAAGTTTGAATTTTTTTTCAATATTTCTGACTTATTTATTGTAAAACGTTGGACTTTCATTACAGTAACTTATAACGAATATGAAAAATGCATTCCATTTAATACAAGTCAAATAAAAAAATAAAAACCTTCGAATTCCAATTGGAAAACAATCCAATTGGAATTTTTCAGGGTTTTTATAATTTTATTCAACTTGTATTGAAACGAATGAATTTTTCGTAATTGATATGAGTTACTGTAATGATAGTCCAACGTTTTACACAAAATAAGTCAGAAATATTGAAAAAAAATGCAAACTTTGATGTCGCATATCTCCTTAACTATTGATATTAGGTCATAATAGTTTAAACGTTTTCGACTCATAATCAAGGCAGGAATATAGCCCTGCGAGATTAATGTTTTACAAATAACCCTGTATAGGTAGAAACCCGATGAAGAAATGGAAAAATTCAATAAAACAGTTGAATTAATTTACAAAATTTATGTAGAAACAGATAAACTAAGTTCACGATAGGAACTCTTTCAAACGCTTTTTAAAACATACTAAATTCAAGTTAAATATATCGATATCTGAAATTAAATCATTTACCAGTCTTATGTATTCGTGGAGTATGTGTGGTAGTTAGTATTTGAGTAGAGTGAACGGTGCCGGGTATTTGGATTAGGTACACGCAAATGTATTTTATATATTGTGTGCAATAGTTCGGAGCAATCAAAATGTGACTATGGTTTTGAATAAGAATATTGGGTCGTTTGTTTTTCATCTATCTAATAAGGTTTGTAGATTTAGTTGATTCTGGAGATGGTCGTATTTTATATTTTGTAAAGGAATGTGAAATTTAAAGTTGGCGAAACGGAGGAATTTACTTTGCACTCTTTCGATGTTATTAATGTAGATTTTTTAGTCGAGGAGACCATACAACAGAATTATGTTGTGAGACTTAAATTTAAACTTATCTTCTGCATAGAGTCCATGAGTGTTTCCTCACACGATTAGTCAACATAGTGTACACAAAAAAATATAGCGGGCATACAATATTTAACACGATACTAAAAAATAATAATTGACTGTTAATTCAGCTCACGAGAAATGCCAGTTTAATTTGTGCAAATATCTGATACACTAGTTCTCATGTAATGATTCAATTAGCTGTATATGTGTAACATTCTCTTGTCCAAAAACAATATTTATTTAAAAAAAAAATCAAATAAAATTACATGGTGCTAGAAAACTAGTGATAAAGCACACACAAAATACTCGTACATAGCTTAAATTTTCAGTAATTCGTATAAGCAATTTTGCAATTTATATTTTTAATTGTTTTCAACACCTTGTATGTATTGGGTCATAAGATGGGATGGGTCTGTTTTTTTCCAAATAAAGAGGAAAAGAGGATATAACAAAAAAAAATAACAAAAATTAGTCTATAATGTATTCTCCTTTATTATTTACAACTTCTTGCCAGCGTTCTACAAGTTTCTCGGTGCTTCTGCGATAAAAAATATTTACTCGATTGATTGAACGCAAGTAGAAGGAGGTGTCGAAAGTTCTTTCTTTTGTTCACTTTATACACCATTTTGAAGGCCTGTAAACAAATAAAATAATAAATGTAACGTAAAATTTAAGATGAACCATGATGCAAAACTGAAGTAGCAATGGTCAGGGCATATCGCTAGACAGAGTGACACCAGATGGGCGTGTCAGAAGTGGAGGCCCTGGACAAATAAAAGGAATGTCGGAAAGTCACCAAAGAGATGGATCGACGACATTATATCGATTGCTGATGGCTTCTGGATGCGGAGGGGTCAATACAGAGATGAATGAAAGATGTTGGTAGAGGCCTATATTCAGCAGTGAAGAGAAGAAGGTCGAAGAAGAGGAGGAGAATAAGAAGATCACTCCTATTAAATACCCTTTATCAGATATAGAGTGAAGTATTGTATATCTATGTACAAAGATAAGAAAGATTTTTAGAATATGAAATATTGATTTTTTTTTTATATTATCATTTTCCATATATAACTTTTTAATATTTTGATCTATACTTCGATTTTTAAATATTATTTTTGTTTTCCTGACGAAGAAGCCATTGGCTTCGAAACATTGATTTTTTTCAATAAATAAGTGGTTTAAACAAAGTTAATTTATATTAATTGAAATATTGATTTTTGTAATATTTATTTTCAGATAATAGTTTTTACAGTATATACGGGATGTTCAGATAATGTGCACATATGTTTATGTATTTTCTGGAATTTTGGCTAATCAGATCAATGACCGTTCTGCTGCACTGCAAGTCGGATACTAAAAGATCATCGCCCAACTGTCAGTAAAATTGCTCGCGGGTACAGAACCAGAAACCAGTCGAGTCCTCACCTACTTGTCTTCTTATTAATACTTTGTATGTCTGTATGTGCAATCTATTTATTATTTATCTTCTTTTTCTAGGTCTTGGTTTCCTTTGTCAATCTTTCACATATTATTGCAGGAATTAGAACCCATTTGTACAGTTATAATTATTCCACACCTGACCTGATAGTTTCCCATTAGCAATATAATTGTTGCCTTTGTGGCGCCGTGTCATTATCTGTTCATAAATTATACACAGGTACAATGTTTTGTTCTCCCACATGGGGAAATAATTTATAATTATATGTTACTAAGCGGTGTGCCATTATAATTTAATCATATTTTCTTTTAATCTTTATATTTTCTACGGTATTTCCAACAAGTTTTGTAATACCAATGCTGGCCAAGCCTCTCCCCTACCCAGAATGATTTATTGCCATAACAGTCACCTACTTTTCGTCTTCTTCTTTGCAAGACCAACTCTAAACAAAACTCATTCATCCACAGATCCACAAATTCATTTAACTTAAATTACAATCACGTTGATATTTTTAACACGACTATTCGGAACATTACACGAAAATTAATTGAACAACCACATCTAACTAGTTCACTTAATTTATATTATTATATACTCCCATACTTCTTTCCTTTATCCTAATCCTGCATCTCACTCCGCCCTTCCTACACATTCTCAACATATATTGAAACTATAAATTATGTCGTACTGTCTGTCACACTTTGCTAATATCATTAATAATTAATTTTAAGAGGAAAGTTTATAATTGGTATAATTTACAATTTTTTGCCACTTGTATGTTGATTTAAGATTTGTTGTTAACTTTTCCTAAAATGAATAAGTCAATAATTCGAGATATCCTGGATATATTTTCATGACCCAATTTAAAAGCGAAATTTCTATGTATAATTTTTGCTTTTTATTTGAAATTTGTCATAATATTATTCTTGAATAGGGTAAGGAAATTAAAATACAAATCAAACACCATAAACATATACATCACATTATGTTGTACCACTAAGGCCCGGTTGTTTCAAGTTGGATCAAAGTAAGCGTTCGTTTAAAGCATAGATTTTTGCGTTCTCCACCAATCAGACGATTCGTTTTCGTAAATATCTATGCTTTAAACGAACGCTTACTTTAATCCAACTTGAAACAACCGGCCCTTAGAGAAGGGTGGAAATCTGCTGATCGATCTCATCGATCTTTTCAGTGTAAGAACGATTAGCGAAAGGGCGTTCTGAGGGTGCTTTGTTCGCTTCATATCTGGTAATAGCAGTTTAGACGACAAGTCAGAAAAGGGTTGATATTCGGATTAGGAATTAGGATGACCAAGCTCTTCTGGACGCTGTGAAAGGCGACAAAATTGCATCAGTATATTCGGGAGCAAACTGACGTGTGTTTGTAAAATATATTTTGATTCATGGTACATAAGTTATTGTTGTGAAAACAGTGGTCATTTTTATTTCTTACTTCGATGCACAATATAAAAATATAAAAATAGGAAGTCATAAGTTAAAAATAATATAATAAAAGATAAAAAAAACGACAGATCAAGTCTGGAATTCCATTCATTTTGAAAAGTATTGTTGAAAGAAACGCATAAAAATGATGATGTCTATGCTACTTATCACTTTTCAGCTCATTAAAGAACGAAGACTCATTGAATTAGGTACATAGGTACATATAATGTACCTATGTACTTATTTCCAAAAAAAAACGTTGAAAAATTAGAGAGCTCGAGACACTCTCCAAAAAGTGACTCATCAACTGTGCATGTGGAGGTAGTAAATTATCGACAAAGCGTTTGCATCCCTATTGATATTGTGATTTATGGCTGAAGTCGCCAGTTTGTTTGGGCTCGACTATACGACGCTGACTACTTGACACTCTTCGCCCGTGGAATTGACCGTCTTCCAAGCAAATGGTGACTACGCCCCCGATGATAATTTTACTTTCAGTTTTTTAAAACTTTTGGTTATGTTACAATGAAAATTACAATAGGTATAATTTTTTAAAATGCCTGGTAATTAATAATTCATCAACAAAATAACAGTTATTCGAACGTGCAATACAAGTTTGCCTTACACAAAATTCGCAATATTCGTCTAAGCCGAGGACTGTTGTGTGTCACGTGATAATCTTCGTTGGCCTTGAAAACTATACATTCTACACTTTGGCGGTGATTATATATATCATGTAATAACAATATAATTAATTTAGTATAGATTGTTATATACATAATTTAGCATACAGGAGACTTAGGGATCATCGGCCTTGAAACATGTTGATATTTTCAATATATGAGTGATGAAAACAAAGTTCATTTTTATTAATTATTATACTAATAAAGTCCCCACAAAATCATTTTGCTCTTTTTAAAGAAGTTAAATTTATAACATCTATTTTTAATTTTATTTTCTACGTTGTTTAAAATTTACATATTTCGCTAATTGTCATAAACTGTTTTTATATTTTACTTTAATATAACATTAGAAATATCTACCAGTATCTTTGAAGACTTGTCGATAATCTGTGTGTTGAAAAAATAAATATTTTTAATATGTATTGCGTTATCTTTTGAGGTTGGATATAATTTTCTGTGTATAGTTTTCTGGGATATTCTGCCGTGTATATGTGACCTCTCTGGCCAACGTTTCGGATCCCATTGCAGGGTCCATCAAAACTATACACAGAAGATTCTGAACGGCCATGAAAACCAAAGGACATTGGATATAATTATTTAATTAATAATGTGCGTCCGTCCTCACGAAGATATAATGATATCAAAGCGGTAAACGTTAAAAACAATCAATATTATTTATGCAAAGTTTGATAATAATTTGTATGGCTAGCGAATTCGCTCAGGCTAATTTATTTCACGACTATAATACTATCAGAGATGGATTTAGTATGTCACATTGCAAACAATAATAATCGTGCTAAAATACCTCCATGTATTCTTTCTCATTCGCCATATATGAAAAACAAAGGAAATAGAAGTTACCAGCAAGTCGCTTATTTCGCACGTACGTCATTTATATTAGGATCAAGTTTCTATAACAATCAGCAATGTTGTATCAATGAACGTTGCATATTATATTAATGAGACATACCATGGATATCTACGGGAGTAGGTACTTGGGGCTCGAAATGAAATATTCAATGAAGCTGAACGATCTATATTATACGAAATATTACATTTATTTCTGATCAAAAGTGTGCTCTTGCGTAACAATACTACAATACAGGGTGTTCCAAAAGCCGACGTTATATCAACGGATAACATTGGATGAATTTTATAGACACGTAAAACGGTAAAATAAATATACTTCTTTTTAATTTATAATTTGAGTTTATGATATCATGATATAAGAGCACCACGATGCTTCCTTAAAGGTTGGTTTAGAGATGAACATCAATAAAACTAAAGGCCTACTACTACTACAAAAAACTAAAAAACAAAAAAAACCAATAAAAATAAAAACCAAGAGTAGTATCACAATGGATAATAAGAAAATTAAAACTGTTGAAAAATATATATATCTTGGACATGAGATCAAATTGGTTAAGGAAAACCAGATAGCAGATACTTAGAAGAATTTGACTAGGTTGGGCAGACTTGGGATAGCTAAATCATGCCCTTAACAATAAAGATAATCCTATTAATTTAAAAAGAAGTGTTTGAAACATGTATCCTCCCTTTGTTTACGTATAGTCTGGAAACTATCACGCTAACTACGAGGATCATAGATTATCTAAGATGTATACAGTAATCTATGGAGAGACAAATGCTAGGCGTAAGTCTGAAAGAATCAGAAATGAGGAAATAAGACGCTGGACAAAGTTGTCGATGTGGTACATCCTATTGCCAATAAAAATGGCAATGGACAGGTCATGTTGTCATACAGAATTCTGCAATAGGCATATGAAAAGAGGAGTAGGCCGGCCTCAGAAAGGGTGGGCTTATGATATTGTCCCCTTCGCGAGTAGTGAGTGGATAAGAAAAGCCCAAAAAAGAAAGAATTGGAAAACATTAGAAGAGGCCTACGTCTAGCATTGTAGAGATGACTGAGGAAGAAGAATAAGAGATGAACTTGATAGTACTGATATAATTTTTTTTTTGTCGTGTGTAGTAATTTTAGAACAAAGTTCTCAGATTCAATGAAAATGAATTGATTTAACCTGGCTTGTATTTAGGTACTTAAAGGTTTTTGGGATTCAGTGCTTGGTATAAAATTGATAAATATTTTGAAATGGAATAATATATAAAACAGCAGGTAATGGCATGGCATAAAATGGCAGTGGGCTGGACATATGGCTCGACAGGAGGATACTAGATGAGTACCCAGAATTCTACTGTGGAGGCCCTGGACGAAAAATAGAAGCGTCGGAAGACTTCCCAAAAGGTGATCTGATGAGATAGTCCAGCAAGCAGGAAGAACCTGGATGCGAAGGGCGAGAAACAGAGATGAGTAGAAGAAAATGGAAGAGGCCTAAATCCAGCAGTGGAGGGAAAAAGGCTAAGAAAGAAGAAGAAGAATATATAAGACTGCACTGTATATAAGTATCAATTTTTTTGCAATATTAAATGGTTAGAGCAGAGATATCGGTATCGCATGAAAAGTTCCGGGTTCGTATCCCGGTGGTAACCTAATACTTTTTTCATTAATTGATTATTATAATTTAAAAAAATATATAATTACATTATAATTGAGCATCATCGACTCTCTAACGTTGAACTCAATTAGCATACGAGTCATGAAAGGAAATTTCCATTCTGATATATGCCAGCATATTAAATAATCAGATGACGCAGTAGGTTCTAAAAATAAACAAATTAAAGATGCCTTAACGTGTGAATTGCGAAGAAATAATAAGGTATTTCAACCTTCGAATTCGTAAATGGGCAATAAATTACCACTGTTACGAATCAATAAATCTTATTTAATCCCATATATTTTCCAGCTATGTATGACAGAATTCCACCGTCAGATCGGCATTTTGATAACAGTGACATCACAGGGGTTAAAAAATCTTTTAAAAGTATTTTCAAATAATGCATTTACAATGATGTTACTGTACCTATAATTAAAAAAAATGTATAAATTTTTTTTTTGGGTGTATGTACTTCATTTTATTTGGTGAAACAACTGGTTTGAAAATGAAGTTCTCCTTAGTAAATGATGGTACAAAGTACTTTAAAACTGTCCGTCACAAAACTGTGCACAATTATAGTAATGGGGGAAATATGTGCACGTGTGAAGTATACGGGATAATCGTTCAAGGCATTATAGAATAATTTGAGTAGGTATATTCAAGTTTCCCAACAATACTGGATTTTATCCCCAGGGGGACATAATTAATCAAGATATATTATACATATCTCATAGTGATGAATCTATTTGTATAGGAAAGCGTCCAACCAAGAAATATAAAACTGAGAAAATGACTTACAAAAACCTAATATGTCGATATTAAATTCATTATTGCATATTCTTAGTGATAGAACTCATGGTAGATTTATTTTTTATATTTTTTTTTATAAAATTATTATCGTGTTAAAAGTATTATAAAAATTTCAAATATGTTTTATTTTACTTTGTAATACACACACAATATGAGTTATTAAATTACAACTATAGTTTCGAGAGGAGCAGTCCCTCTCATCATCAGGTATAGTTATTATCTATACCTGATGATGAGAGGGACTGCTCCTCTCGAAACTATAGTTGTAATTTAATAACTCATATTGTGTGTGTATTACAAAGTATAATAAAACATATTTGAAATTATAATGTTGCACCACGAAGTATCTGCCAAATCTTTCAATGGTATTATAAAAAAGTTGCATAATGCGTCCATACCACGTGGATGTTTTTGACCAATATTTTTGTTTGCCAAGGATTTATGAATTTGAAGAAGAAGACAGTCGAATCACTTTTTTTGAGTTTATGAGTTAACGTTGGTTAGAAAAAATTACATTTATAAAAAATTGTAGCACTTAGAGTTTGGACATTTTCAGCATATCAAATTGAGCTGTCCAAAAGCTTAAAATTTCTGGGACGTAGTAATGCCTATGTCCAATTTAAATACATACGAATCTACTTATTTATACAGCTTAAAAATTGATAGATCTATCTGGTGGTCAATCATAGGTGAAATTGGTGAACATTACATTGTGTAAAGTGCTCACTTGAGCCAGTCGTACGATAGGTCATATAAACAGACAAAAAAGACATCCATACCTACTTTCCCATATAAATAGCTTCTCTCTATGAGACATCTATAATTTATCTAGATTTGTTTATTTTCAACGCTCTGAATTATTTATATTTATTTTAGTTGTAAAACGCTGCGTTGATACAGCCAAAGTTTACAATCAGAACTTAAGTACACAAAATAAAAGTTGGTTTAAAAAAACTGATTATTCGTCGTCTGCATTGCATATTGCTACAAATAATCATACTTTACTTGGAATCTTGATTTCTATAATAACATGTTAACTGCCAAACGATATTCGAGTTGTCACTTTATTTAGATGAGTGTCCCAATAATTGGTCTTTGTAATCCAAATTATAATCATTGTCTTTAAATTCTTCGGATACTAAAATTTTTATACACTTTCCAACATTGCATTGCACATAATGGCCTTAATGTATAAAATTTCTCGTTGTTCGCGCTCTTGGGATTCAAAGACAAATCCTCGTTTTTGCGTTTAAGAATTGTGTTTTGAGTCCCCCATCGAAAACGTCTAATATATTAAATATCTCATCTGTTATTTCAGTTACTGGTTATACAGTAGATAATAATCGCAGCAATTGTAGTTAGGTACTGATTTGATCTGCGAATATATTTTTTTCTTTTTTTCTTAATTCATATTTTTTTATATAATAAATTATTTTTTCTTATTTTAACAAGGTGATCGCACGGACCCCTCGGAACCCTCTCCAGCCGACCCCTGGTGATGACTTCAATGGTGTAGAAAAAAAAATTAGATGAACTTTATTTCTCCTAGATTTTACACTACGACCATAATAAATTCATCTATCTGCCTTAGGCGTTTCATGAATATCTGAAGACAACTTAATATCTGAGCAAAATTACCAGAAATGCTTCCATTATCACGTAATTACGGAGTTTCCAGAATCACGATTTGATCAAATATTTACGACTGTCAGACGACAGTTTGTTTGGTTTGTCCAAACAGCAATAACACTTACATTTTATTTTGACAAATCAATATTTCGTCTACGGTTCGAAGCCTGCGACCATCGCGTAGAAACTTTAAGTATTCCAATAATAATTAAAACGCTTTTAAGCTTAATAATAATTGATCCATCAATGGTCTTAATTAAAAGCTAGGAATCGCCTTTCTTTACATAAAAATCTAATTCACAGGTGTAATAATTAGGAGTGATGCCATTCAGCCATGGGGCAGGTGTCTTTATGGCGATTCAGAAATGCATTTAGCGTTCGAATTGACGATTATGACCAAAGTTTCCGATTAGAAGCCAAACCGAGGAAGTCAAAGTATTTATTTGTGGGTCTTAATCTGTTTTAGTGAATAAAATTATTCGTGTTAACAGATGTATTCTCGTTAGCACCAATAACTTATCAGGTGCCACTTTGAAATACGAGGAATTGTGTGGTTTTTAATTACACTACATAGAATTAATAAATATTAATTATTATGTAAGACTGAATAAATGTAACTGTTATTTTAATGAGTGTGGTAGATAGAATAAGGAAAGGAGTGCTGAGATGGTTTGGTCATGTGGAAAGGATGGTTAAGAAAATATATGAGGCGAGTGTTGAAGGCAACAGGAATAGAGGGCGTCCGCGAAAGACCTGGCACGAACAGATACTACAAGTATTTGAGGATGGCCCCGTTAAAAGCCGCAACAACCGGAGAACTTGTATGGGAAGATGTATGAATGTGGCAAAAGCAAAAGTGATGTGCCAGGATAGAAGAGTGTGGCGTTCAATCCTCTCTGCCTACCCCTACGGGGAAACGACGTGATGGTTAGTAAGTTAGTTAGTTAGTTATTTTAATGTATAATTTTGTAATGAAATGGCGGACAGAATCACTCGTAGTATATGTCAATAACGTCAATAACATCTAAACCCCTAGGAAACTCCATTGCATTTTGGAAAACACACCGCGTCTGGAATTAGCTGCGTCATCAGAGGAACACCTGGAAAAGCCTAGAAGCGACGAGGACCTTCTCCTAAACACTATAAAAATCTAGAAGGTTCGATAATTCGTTCAATGCGAAATCGGTGCAAAGTACGCGTGAGCCGCGAGACGACGCCCAGCGTGGCCAGTGGTGAATCGCGATAAATAAAGCGAGTAATCAAGCGAAGTACCAAATTGGCGAAATAAATAAATGCGATAAATACCACGAGCGAGAATTGAGAACGAAATGTTCTAGTGAATGTTAAATACGTGTTACTCAACGATAATGAAGTATTCATTTACGAGTAATATACTGCGAAATAGTGTAATTTAAGAAAAAGCTTTAAGTTTAATTCGTTTTAAGTGACTTTCTACATAAAATAGTTAATTAATCATTAATTAATAAATCGCAAATTAATTTCCAATGTCTCCATTCGTTCCTCCCTAGCCACGACAGGTGACAATATACATGTGACAATATACGTTAGATATCTTGTCTCTGCTATAGACTTAAATAAATTGGCTACTTTTCTCAAATGATTCTAAAATGCTTTTAATCAGAATTAAGGTTCATGCATTATCGCATAAATCTGATCTGTTTGATATATCTTCTTCTTTTGGTGTCATGTCAGGTCCCCCCAACGTTGACTATCACCCGAGAGAAAGCGTCCCTGTCCTGGGCAGCACGAAACAGCTCTCCAACACTTCTTATGCCCGTCCAGTCGCGTATATTGCGGAGCCAGGAAATTTGTCTCCTTCCAACACCTCTACGACCCTCTATCTTGTCCATAAGAATCAGGTGGAGCAATTCATATTTTTTTCCTCTGAGCACATGACCCAAATACGATACCTTTCGGATTTTGATATTTGTCAGCAACTCTCTATTCACTCTAGCTCTTTGAAGAACTCTTGTGTTGCTGACCATATCCGTCCAGGGTATCCGGAGCATTCTTCGATGTATCCACATTTCGAACGCCTCCAGCCGGTTCATGCTACTCACTTTGAGGGTCCACGATTCCACTCCGTACAGCAGGACTGACCATATATAACATTTGACCAGTCGCTGTCGAAGTTTCAGATTAAGATTGTCATCGCAGAATATCTGTCTCATTTTGTTAAAAGCAGCTCGCGATGCTTCAATTCTGCGTTTGATATATATATTTGTTAATTCTTATTTATTTAATACATATGATTTATTTTATAACAATGATAACTAGCAAATATTAACAATCAAATTATTATTATAGAAAAATATAATTAATATATAATGATCATTTTTAAATATACACGATACAGTAATAAAATAAAGAGATTATTTTTTTAGATCGCTTACTTTGCAGAGAAGCACATAATTTTAATATTTGATTAATTTTCAAGAAGTAGGTACGTACAACTAGACTCCACGAAACTTCAGAGGACACTCAAAAATATTAATCAAACAAAGATGAACTAAACCCTTTCTTTAAGTGACGGCATTGGGTCAGAAGTATGTCCCCCCACTCGCGTGTATTTGAGACACATTTATTATACAGCTAAAGTATTTATTCTTGCATAATTAAATCCTCTACTAAATATCGTATTTCTTAAAAAAGACGTAGAATTTTTTTTTATTTGTTCAAAAAAACCTATTTTTATAATAAAGTGCGACATATTTACGAAGCAATGACACTTTTTAAGAGTACTTTGTTTGAACTTTTCATAATTGTTTCAAAAATTAACAAGCTCGTAGTAATTGTTTTAAACAAGTCAAAAGTGGTGAAACTAGCCGTGGAACCATGAAATTTGCGTTAGTTCATGTCTAATACAGTTGCCGGCAAACTTCATGAAATTTTTTGGTGTAGTGGGGGAATGCGCAGAAGACAAAATTTGGGTCTCTTTGGTGGAAAGGTACATGCGCAAACTTCCCCCCACTACGTCGTAAAATTTCAAGATGTTTGCCGAGTACTGTATATATATATATAAATATTTTAATGGTCTGTGCATTCATGTAACCGTTCTTCAGTTTTGTGAGGTTCTTGTTCATTTTTACAAGGTTGCGATGTATCAACTTTTACAACCGTTAATTAGTAAAGTTTACCATATCGCATCATAAATTAAGCATATTTATTAAGCAATTTATTACGTTATCAAAAATAAATTATCTCCCATTATAAAATTTGCGCACGGCGTGAAATCATTGAAGCGGCGCGCATTGCATTTCTCTTTGAAATGCATCAATTATTGTTTCATTAACCCGCGGTAACTTGCAATCAGCAGCCGGTAATCACCTCGTCATTCGGGTAATTATCTGCATTGTCTCCCCGGGTGATGATAATGATTACGGACTGCATCTTGCGCCCCCAACAAAGCTGGTATCAAATCACGGCTTGCGCCAACAATGCAGCCTTAATTGAGTGTTTATCTTGTGGCTCGAGGCTTTATCGACTATTTAATGTTCTCGCCGTAATTATTGTTGTTTTGTTTCGTGTTTGATCAGGTTATTGAATTAACTTTACATTGTGAGCCTTCCCCATTGATCGCCGATACAAAAGAATGAATTATACGCGTGGTGCTGTACATCAACATATAATATTAATGATCGCAAGGTTCTGTTCATTTGTAATTATGTGAGGTAAGATATATTACGCAATAAAGTGGAAAATTTCAAAGCGAATTTGTTATTTGTTTATTTGGAAATATTAACAGATATAAGAAAATGATATATATACATAAATGAGTGTAAATAGCAGGCGCGTGCAGTGGGAACAAGAAGCATTACTTTTATTTAACAATACATATTTGGGAAAAATATATTGAAATTAAATATTTATCTGGCAGAATATTATAAAATATCACAATCTAAATAATATTTTAATTATTGTGATTTGAATATTACGAGATATATCTCTTATTTCTTTTCAAAATATATGCTAAGAAAAAAGTCATGCTTCTTGTTCCCACTGCACGCCCCTGGTAAATAGTTAGTAATTAACATATTAACTTATATCCTAACATATCTCACATAGAAATAATTTTGAAGTAGTACATAATAATAATATAAGCATGTTAAAATAAAAGACATCAATTGTAACAGTAGTGAGTAGAACATAATAAAGTAAATAACAATACTAAATTATACGTATTACCTAACTTTAATTATATCTTGCAATGCAGTAATGAATAATTGAAATACAAAGCATCTAACAAATGCTAGTTAAGTTTGTATACAACATATATAAACACTTACTAAGATTTTTAGTCTACCGGTTTCGAGACGTACCAACCACTACACTATCATGTAAATACCGCTAAATACCACAACCATAGTACTATTCACAAAGTGGTAGTGTAGTTGTATTTACACAGTACCTGCCCTGACGAAGAGACGGGTACATCTCTAAACCGGTAGACTAAAAATCTCTGAGAGGTTATATTCTAACATAACTAACATTTCGTTAAAATGCCTGACCACAAAGTTAATGCTTTTAAATGTTAAAAATATGAATAGTTTTACAAAACCTTTTATGTCTCCAAAATTTTTTTTCAAGTATAAAAATTCAGTCATTCCATGTGAAATCATCTAATTTTAATGATCATTTTAGGTACACTTATTAATTTTTACCCCATCAATGGGAAGCTCTAAACGATTTTTATTTTATTTTTATTTGCGACCATCTTGGATCAAGGCTTAATATTCTTCGCAGCGCCAGGCAAAAACGGGGCTAGCAGAGGTTTTGAAAAAAAATGTTTTCGTACCGTATAAAAGATTCCAGTTTTCACTCACAAAATAAGACATAATAGGATTATAGAAAATGTATAGAAACAATAGAAAATATTTTATTAACTGTGACTGAAATGGTCTAGAAATATGCCAAATTCAGGAGAACAATCACCGATTTTGATGGCCTTTTAGGGTGACTGGGGTTGAAAAATCAAGATGGAATTTTTCTGTTATAAAGTAAGTTATCATTTGTAACGTTTCCAGCTATAATGAATTAAATTTGAAGTTAAGACCCCTTCCTGTCTATATTTCTATCCCAACTTTCTTTGGAATATCTCTAGGCCTCATGAGCAGGTGTGGACCTCTGAAGAATGTCACTTTGAAATAACAGTATCCGAAAGTATACATTAACACTCTATTTTACGAAATAGAACTCCCATTTCCGCCTATGAGATGCGACAGATCATCATTAGCGTTCTTACAAAATTAAGTAATATATCAAAATACATAATTATCTATGTAACAATGTCTGTCACTGGCGCTACCAAATGGCGCAAATAATGATGAGGTATAATGTAATAAGGTATAAAAATCAAAATCAAAATATTTAATTCTATATGCAGCAGTGTCCGTCACTATTGCTACCACAAGGCGTTGTATACACCCTATCACTAATATATGATTCCGCGCTAATTTTTTAAAACCGTGGGGGTACGCAGAGAAGATAGAGCGCCACACTCTTGTGCCCTAACACACAACTCTCGCCTCATCTACATACATGCGTCATATAATGCAAGCTCAAGGATTGTTGAGGCTTCTAACAGGTTAATCTGGCCACGTCTTTCGCGGTCGCCCTCTCTTTCTGGTGCCCTCAACACTTACGTTGTATGAATATTTTTCGTCTGTTTAATAAGGTTGCAAGTTAGTGACAGATATATTTAATAGGAATGTTTAATCTAATGTTAATGTAACGAAAGGATTTATTGTTAATTTATAAATAAAATTAATATAAAAACGATGACGGTGAATATTTGTTTTTAGGTTCTCGAGAAAGGTTTTCATTTCTGATTAATCCGGTAAGGACACACCGTGCAAAATTCATACTTAGTGGTTCGTATTGTCACAGAGAAGCGGGACCCACCACCCAGGTTCTATAAGCAGTAGCTCCCACATCGGCCCTCCACTTTCGCCATCTATGTTCGGCATTTGTTCAATGCTAAAGTGGTCGTACTCACCGCCCCGCTGACACTCACGGTAATGCGAGCGGAATGGGGAGGTGTCCACAAAACCTCTTCAAATAAATGATAATTGGAACATACTTATCATCCATTAAGCAGGAATCGCAAGTTAAATATGTATAAATAAGAAACTTTAACACACTTTACACTTTAAGTACAACATATTTTTTAAATTTATTAATTATATTTATTTATACAGTAGATACCTCCATAATGTTTTTTATAATAAATTGATTCTATATTATAACATTTTACAGACATTATAATCCCCATAATATGAGCCAAAGCTCGTGTTTATGGGAGGAGTATTTACAAGCTAAATTAATATATATATAATAATTATATATATATATAATATATATAATAATATATATATATTATATATATAAGAAAACCGTGTTTCCTACCCGCCAAGTTTTCTCCACAACCAGCCACAACCACCCACCGGTTGTTATGGTGGTGGATAGCCCTTGGTGTCACATCGAAAATATGCGAGTTTGGTGGGGGTGGCTGTGCGTGGGTGGGAGTGGGTGACGAAAATGTGCTTTCTAGCACATTGTTTTGTTATGGGAAGGCCGCAAATGCTTCAGATTGTTTCAAAATAGGCGCGCTGACTCGGGGAGTCGGTGAGTCTAGAAGGTTCCGGAAAAACCTGCTCTAGAAAGTTCTGGATGGAGAAGATTCTAGAAAATTCCCGAAAGTTCTATAAGGTTCTAAACTGAGTGGCGGAATGTGTCGTTGTGTCTAGAAGGTTTCTGTACTTTCGAATTTCTTGAAAGTTCTGGAAGGAAAATGTTCTAGAAGGTTCGCGAAAGTTCTATGACGATCCAAACAGTGTTCTAAAAATCTACGCGTTCGAAGCCGCGCGGGCACAGCTAGTTAAAGTATAAAAGCAGAAACCATTTAAAAGTAGTAATTTTTTTATTATACAGAAACCATTTGAGACATGTGGGCAATGTGAATGCCATAGTGTCCATAGTAATAAGCATAAAGCAGACATACAACTTAGGAGCCAGATTAATTAAAATGTATATAAAATTGAATCATAGAGACAGTTTTTAGAGTAATTCACTCCCTTCAGGGAAAATTAAAATAAAATAAAATTACAAGCACGTATCGTCACACTAAAATTATGTAAGAGTCACATTAAGGATCCAAGTTTCGACACCTTACGAATTGATATGATAATACAGATTTAGGCCGGCACGACATTTGAGCCGATACCGCAAAGGTTGTTCACAAAAAATATGATTAAATGACTTTAAAGGGGCCCCCTGCATCACCGTCTAATTAGTGGGAATCATATATCCCGTGTTGTGTTTGTAACAAAAAATAATATGTTTATTAATATTGTGAAAAAAGGTTTATAGGTAGTCAAAGGGAGCAGCGCCTGGGGGCGGGGCATTCTCACCGATCATAACATTATCAGAAAACCAGTTGAGAACAAAAAACAAAGAAGCGATTCACGATTCCACCGAAAACCCGATATTATACACCCATACCACACGGCGCCCAGCACCGCCACGTTGGTTCCAAAACTTTTTTATTCATAACACATGTATGTACTTATTATTTATTAATAATGTTATAATTTCATTCATGTTACATTTTAAAATAATTAATAAAGATTAGATAAGGTGCAAGTTAAAAATATGTCAGAAGTATCTACACAACGCAGGTAGAAATTAAAACTATCAAGAGAATAAGGACGTCTAGAGTCTTCTAGACTTATTTATCAAGCGTCGGTGAATGGACACCCACTGCATTCTCAGGATGGTTTTGTGAGCGAAAGCTTCCACATCGGTCCTACTTATACGTCGCCAGGTTTTTTTTTCTCTAGAGGCCGTCTCCGTGTCACGTCGTGTATGGGACGACTCGACCCGGAGAGGCCTGCAAACGGGATGAAACATGTGTTATCCGATATATTACGATATAAGTCACCGATACCTTGCTTCTTTATCATGGCGGACGCACACTAACTGATCAATTAAATAAAACATGCAAACAAATTAATTGACGGACGGCAGCGTG
>JADDOH010004317.1:0-51822 GCA_016648135.1 Agrypnia vestita
CGCACGCCGTTCACCCGCGAAACGCTCCATCGCGACTGAATTTCCGAGAACCGAGCTAGTTACTAATCGTCATTACCCGCATATGGCTCCCACGTGCCGTTCGTACGCAATTGTGTTTTTATAATAGTTCCTACGTCTTTCTGGCTCAAGCTAAATATTTTTGACAGGAAAGTTCTCGTTGCATTTTTTTGTCCGAAAAATGAACAACACTCGTGATCATCTTTAAATGTTAAAGGAGCGAGACATTCGATTTGCGATTTGTAATGTGTATTAAAAAACGACATTGAACATTGATACATTCGCGGTAGATCGTCGGTTAAAAGTTGTTCTAATACATGACGCAAAAATAATATAAAAAAAAGTAAACGAGTGGAGTTGGCAGAGGTTTTTAATAATTGAATCGGTCATTCAGAAAATTGTCGGTAGCGGAGTCAATTTAGGAATCACAAAGCTACTTTTAAGATTCCGGGGAATTCGATGTAAACCATTTCAAGTGTCCCCTCTCCCCGCACTTTGTTGGCACGTTATGAGGTTTGAAACGTTTGCGTACTTCTCTCCCAGATATACATACCTACGTGCATTTTCAAATATTGAGAATAGACACAAAACCGCCACTGTCCATATACGTACATATATAAATTGATCAGTATTAAAAAAAGTTTTAAATATTTCCCTAAAATATATTTTTTAGTACCTACTTTACTCAATACATAAATTACGGATGTGTTCAAATATCCATTTAAAACATTTTCTTTGTTGTTTCCGCAATATAAATAAGTATTTAATTCAAGTAGGTTTCGCTCCTCACTATTGTAAATCGACGTTTTTACCCCCCTCGACTTGCTAAGGGTATAGTAACCTTTCGTTCAAACCATCTGCTTTTGAGTTTTCCACAAATCAAACGACTCGTTTTTTATTTATTTATGGTTTTTGTGTTTAATTTGTAGAACTTCGTATTTATTTTTAGCGAAATTTAAAATAAATTAAATATTATTATTAAGTTCTGCGGGTTAACTATCTTTAGGTGTTTCAGCTGTTTCGGCTTGCAAGGCCATTATCAAACAGTGGATATACCACGTACAAACGACTTATTTATAAAATTTTAAGTTACCCCTTCCCCTTTAGAGTAATTAGATATTTGTGGTGAAGCCCTATATTAATAACAAACGACTCGTTTTCGTAAAAACCGTAAAATGATTGTTAATAATTGTATTGTACTGTAGGACCGCGTACCTACCTTAGTTATTTCGTTTTTGAGTCAAGGAATAATTTCTAATTATAAAAATATTTTTATATATGTGGGTATAAAAGGAAAGGCAGGAATATTCGTAAATTAAAAAAATGTTTTGAATGTAGTCACTGAGTATTACGTATTTAAAATGTACTTATTGAATTATAGATTTTATGTATGTATCTATACCTTCTAAAATCATGATTTCTACAAATTTATAAGCTATGTTTCCTACAAAATCTAAAATTCAATACATTACAAATTAGAAATCCTCGATGACTGCAATTATTTTTGGATAATGCTGCCTTTGTTTCTATAACCCACATATTATACAAATTCATCCCCTTTAATACAAGTCAAATAATTATTATATCTTAAACGTGCGCGTACTTATTAATTATTGCTCTAAGCTGTTTTACTAAAAATGAATAATTTATGTTTCAAACAAAGAGGAGAACGGAATTAAGGCAAAAATGCCAATTATTGGCTGTTGCATTATAGATTCCTCTCGTGATTCAACACTGCATAAACACGTAGCCGGCCGCAGGGATCGGACGTTCGACTACATTCGCGCTCCACCGAGACGGTATCATCGTCGACGGTCCTCGGTCGGGGGTCGGTCGCGAGATCGTCACGACACGACACATCGCACGCGGAGCAATATTAATCCCGAGTGACCTTCGTACATCTATCGGCACGACTGATCACCACCGCGAACTATATATATATATATATTATATTATATATATATATATATATATATATATAATATATAACTGTTCCAAAACCACAAGGATCTTGTACGGTCGGTATCAAAAATAAAATTCAGCGATTAAACCTGATTTGGAATTTACTTGTCGGAGTAAAAAATACCTGGTAGATGAGAAATTTAACAGGCAAGCACACACGCAAAAAATATGTAAAAAACTAAGGTCAATACTATCAAACATGTATATCATTCAAAATATTGTTCCTTTTGAAACTCTTAAAACAGTGTACTTAACTATGGTAGAACCAATAGTTCTATATGGTATTTTGGTATAGGGAAATACATTTCAAACAAACATAAAACAAATAATAAACCTACAAAAGCGAATAATGAAATGTATCTTACTTAATGGTACAGTAAAATCTATCAAAAACAAAGGAAAAAATATTTTTACGAAAATAAACTTAATGCATATTAACAAGTTATTTAAATATAGGCTTGTACTGAGTAACTACCATAGAGATGACCATAAAACACTTGTAATGAATACGTATAATAAGAGACAAATGTCACTTGGAAAATATATATTGTACCGAGATGCAATAATTATTATGGAGAAAGAACACTACAAGTTAAAATACCAACGGTTTTCAACGGTATGCCCTCTGACTTCATATGCAAAGGTAAAAGTGGCATGCGTGGAGTTTATTATGAACAATAGTGAACTGTCTGCACGCTAACTATTTTTATATAATTTTATTATAAATTCTTATGTAAGCCAGCGCTGTTCTTAAATTGTAAGGTATATTCATTTCATAACTAACTCATAGTTAACAGGATCTTTGTTAATTGTAAAATATGTAATAAATTTAAATTAAACAAAAAAAAAATATTCGTGCAGCTATGCACGAAGGCTGTATGATAAGTAGCCGTGTTGAACGTCTGATAGCGACACTGATGCCACAATCCATATACCATTATTGAACGCCATCTTTCGAATGAAGCTTGTTGAAATTTCAGACAGATTTATCGATAATTTTGTTTTGACACATCGACGTGACCTTTTACACAATGATTTAAATCTGAATATACTTTGCGTGAACAAATAATAATAAAAAAATAAATAATAAAAATGATAATGGATCCTGTATTGTATCGCAATTTGAGGAAACCATATTAAAAAAAAGAAAAGCACTAAGTTTTATTTTTTAAAAATCGGCATTCGGATACAATAGAAAACTTACGAGATGAAAAAAAAAACCTCGTAAACTATTAAAAAAAAAATTCGGAGATGGTCACCCGTTGGGCGAAAGGGAAGAGCCCGATTGGAAGAACTTTACGTGACAGCGACGAAGGCGTGAATATTTTCCCGAGAATTTCAATATCACGCTTTAATCCATATTCCACTAAAAAAAGAATAAATTATTTGCCGTGAATTATAAAATGGTCAAACTGGGAAAGGCGAATCCAAAAAATGCGCAGTATGTTAAAAATATCCAACCAAACAAATTCCTCAAATTAACTAACTCAAAATCAAAAGTAAACTTTTAGAAAAAAACGGAGTACCTATATGAAATCACATGTGGTGACTGCAATATGAAATACATCGGTCAAACCGCGAGAAATCTTAAAATAAGAATAAAAGACCATCGTCGCGGTCTTGTTAGTAATTATTTTTCAGAATTTTCTAATCACATTTTTCATCACTTAAACTATTACACTCGTTAAATATAAAGGCCAAATAATGAACAATCTCGAAAATTTAGAAATACAAAAAAATTAAAATTCTAATAAAACTCTAATCAATAACACAATATTTCAAAATTCTTCACCGCTCCTTACTTTCTTCCCGTTAACTCAAACTCCACCCCCAGCTAACCCCCTCTCCCCAAACACAACTCCGCCCGCCTCTATCAGTACCTTGGATAATTAATTTTACTCTTACGCTTTAGTTTATATAATCACCCGATGACGACAACATCTGCAGTTGTCGAAACTAGTCGTGTATTCCTAAACCCGTTCGTGGTCTTAGACAAGTGATATATTTATTATATAAACAAATTCCTGATATCACAAATGCATCCAGGTTTGGGAAAATCATATAGATTTATTGCGATCTCGGGACGCACACATGTACGAGTAGTGATGACCATCGCCGTACGTGGTTGTATTTAGATTTTTGCAATGAGCGAGTGAAATCTTGGGCCGTCTGCGGCTGCACTAATTATCTCAATCTCGGCGAGGGAAACTACGTCACAAGGCTGGTGCCGGCTGGTGGTGGCAGCTCGCCGAGGTGACTACCGACACGACACGCTTCATCATACAAATGTGAGGTCGGGCCTCCGGAAGGTCGCCGCGCGGGTCGCGAGGCACCGTTTCGGCAGATTACTGTTATTGGATTAAATTCCTACAGATTCTCAGCACACGCAACATCAGTGTCCATGTCCACACGAGTCTATTATGACTAGTCTAGTTTAGCATTCGAATAATCGCTGCCCCGCGGGCCCATTGACGTCTGCCGCCGAGGTTACCGTAGAATAGGGTTGCCAACTTTTATTAGAAGAAATAGTCTGAAATAGAGCATATCTGATTTCGAAGGAGGTAAATAAAGTGTACGGACTAGGGAATGCAATCCCGATCCCGCGAAAATTTTGAAAATTTTGAAAACAGATAGAATTCTAAGAAGTAATGCAAACAAAGGACCACCACATTTTTCGAACTAAATTTGCTTGGCTCTGAGCTGTCGGCGTTAAACAACGTGTTTTCACGAACGTGTAAGAGCGACAAGTCACCCCCCCCCCCACGAAGATGAACAGTGTGATCTGTTTGAAACGTTGGGAGTACAATGGTCCTTCTCAGTATCAACTGACGCGGGATGGCCGAGTTGGTATATAAATATATGTATATATAATGATTAAATCGTTTAAACTAAGTAGTTAATTAAGAGGTCACTATAATTTTTTATGTAATACTTATATAGGAGTATAATTCCTATGTTTTACTTAGGTAGGATAGTTAGGTAATATTTACAGAGTACAAAATAGTACACAGTTGAACTAAACTCTTAGACGAGGGGACTGGGACACGGCGGAAGTATGCCTCTCTAAGACACATTTATAATGCAGTTTATTTGTTCTTTCATAATTATATCCCCTGGTAAACAAAACGTATTTCTTCAAGAAAAACGTCATCCCAATTACAATAATTTCTGTTTGTCTGTCCATCCGTCCGTCTTTCTGTTCCCGTAACTTCGTGTAACGTCCTTAATTTTTTTATAGGAAAAATTTTGGGAAAAATTTCCAAATTTAAAAATTATGGGAAAAATTTCCAAATTTAAAAAAAAAATGCGTACGTACTTTTTCCTTACGGTCATTTTTGACGGGTTTCAGGTAGTTTTGTAATAAACCGCGACTTATAAACTCGTAATATTTTTTGAAACAAGTCAAACATAGTGGAACTAGCGGTAGAACCGCAGCGTGCACCAAGAAATTTCCGTTAGTTCATTTCTATACATGTTATATTTAAATTATGTAATATTAAATTTTTATTTATTTAAATATTTAAAGCAAACTGACATACACTACACAGTGAGTGTAAAAAAGTATACTTTTACTTTTCAATGAAAATAAACTGTTGAGTTACATATTTACCTTAATTAGTACGTTTAATTAAAATTGAATTCTTCAACTTTATAAAAATTTTCACAGCAATAACGAACTGACCCAAATAGTATCAAGTAGCAGAAATATAACTCTTGGTAAATTGCATATTCCTGTAATGCATACCACAACCGCTCAGCATCATTATACATTTAGAGGTGTGAAATGGTTTAACGAAATGCCTGTAAAAATGAGGATTAAAAAAATTATGAGGCCTTTGAGAAAAATATTAAAAAATACCCTCAGAGTTATTAAATTTTTTATTTTATTATATATGTAATCTACTTCGGTACTTATTACTTAATTGTGTAAACATTATATTATTCTTTAGAATATTTCTTTAATAATAGATAATTTAAAATTTAATATTATTTATACTGCACACTGTTATATCTTTGCTTAAAATTTTCCATTATTATTCTCATTACTATATTCATTTTTATTTTTTTTGCTTATTATTAGTTTATTTTACTGTTTTCTCACGTAATTGCATTATGATTATCGCATATTAGTTACTTTTTTTCTTTTTTATACGGGTACATAGTATATACCCGTATAAAAACTACTTATTAATATATTTAAAATACAATGATACTCCTCTCCTACTCACGAGTTATATTACTAATGTAGAAGAGAAATACCATTGTAAAAACTGTCACTATCTTGATTGTTAAAAAAATGTATTTATCTATTAAATAAAACAAAAACAAAAAAAAATGTCAAAGATTTTCCATTGTAATATTACGATACTCCGCACTTGTCTGTCGTGCTATTTATTCCACGGAAAGTCGAAATAAAATAATTATTAATTTTAACCGTACATAATAATAATATTAACTCGAGAAGAAGCCGTACGATTTGTTCATGGAACAAACATTGGAATATCTGTGAAGTCTTACAGACAGTCAGGAGGTACACATAGCCAGATATACTATTGTTTTGTGTAACGTATGTCTGTTTGTCTGTCAAAATTTTTTATAATTTTCCGCTAATACGGAGAATATGTACTTTAATTTTTTTCCGGGGCAAGTATTCCAATATACTCGAGTGCCCTGATTTCAAAAATGAAGTCAATTCAATTAAAACAAATTATCACACTTTAAAGTTTCGAAATTTTCACTTTGACAATCGCTTCGCTGTTATCCACAGATAAAAATGGTCACTAGATTACGCAAATCAGAGATAAGAGAGATACAAAATAAATATAGAACTTCTTTAATGGTTTTTCATTTTATCGACGTATTGGCGAATACGAACGGTAACTCAAATCACCATCATCATCTCTGTCGGCTCTACAACCCCTGGTGGTTCTTGGCCTCCTCAAGAGTCTACCTCCACTCATCTCGGTTTAGTGCCAGCTCTCTCCAGTTCCGAATCTCCAAGGCAGATATGTCTTTCAGGACAACGTCGCATTGGCCTTCCTGGGCTTCTTCGTTCTATTGGTCAAGGTTTTGTGTTAGGTTTATTAATAAGATAATGTCTACGAAATCCAATTAATACACACATTTTATTTGCTGTGCCTTTCCAAAATACGAGACTAAATCTTGTGCTTAAGCCCGGTCACCGAGCAGAGACAATTTCGAACATTGACCTAACGCTACGCATCCTTGTCGCTCGCGCACAATTATGTTGCTGTCACGCTCGCACGGGCACAGCGAGCGAGTGTGACAGCAACATAATTGGGCGCGAGCGACAAGGATACGTAGCGTAGGGTCAATGTGTGAAATTCTCTCTGCTCGGCGACCGTGCTTTAGGAGAGGGACTTAAACTTTATTTTTATTATTACTTATTTTGTATTACTAAAAGTGCGTTTTTTGTGGTGTTCATTTAACATCTTTTTTATTTGTTTGATTCTTAATTCTTAAAAAAAAAATTGTTGATATTGTTAGGTGTTAAATTTTGTTATTTTGAAATTATATAAAGATCTGAAGGATGAGTTTGTTTCAAATATTGTATGAATATTTTCTTTATTTGTATAATAGATTTTTTTTTCGTAAATATTTTCAAATTTCGGAATTGGGAATTTCGAGAAGGTTGATTTTTTTAAGATCACTGATAAAATCGTTCTTTGTATATATTTCAGTGGCTTCATAGAGTTCATACGTTATCGCGTGCCCTTATCACTAAAATCTGAGAATTTATTATTTCACAACGTTTTTATTTTATAACTCAGATAAAATTATTCAAGTGTCAAAATGTCGAAATTTTAAAATTTTATGCATTGTTTAAAACTTCAAACCGAATTAATTAGATAACATTATATTTTTGAAATTAGGGCACTCAGCTACACCGGGATTCTTTTCCTTCAAACATCGGTGTAGGTACCGCCAGATTTTTAAATTGTACCTAATTCTGATCGTAGAAGTATACATAAATGACCCAGATTTGTAGTGTTATCATTTTTTCAATCTCGTATTAATCCGTC
The DNA here is from genome assembly GCA_016648135.1 of Agrypnia vestita. Lineage (NCBI taxonomy): Eukaryota > Metazoa > Arthropoda > Insecta > Trichoptera > Phryganeidae > Agrypnia > Agrypnia vestita. The sequence goes on from JADDOH010004317.1 coordinate 8,025, forward strand.
CGCGCACCATTCGTTTCTAATTTAATGACATTCGATATGGAATCATTCAAATTTAACCACCGGAAAACTGTCAATACTTTCATCATATAGGTATAAAAAACTGACCCATAAAAACCATTTTTTTACAATACTCCCTTTCGCTTTGAATCAGGTTTCGTGGTTATACAGGCGTCGGGCTAACATAGAATGATTCCAATTTGAAAAAACTACTAAATTTTCTAAAAATCCAAAATTATACTATAATTATTAATTTTTTAAAACGAAAATTTGTTAGATCATTTTTATCGTCGCCACGAGTCTGCCCGCAAAGTTTCAGCTCGATTTGATCACGGGAAAGGGTTAAAAATCGATCCAAAGTTTTTTCGTCAGACAAGCAAGCAAGCAAGCAAGCAGACGCTACGAGTTAAAAGAAAGGGAGTAAAAATAACAAGATTATTGATATAGGACAGTTTTTTGTCTGTTTATTTTTTCGTTTTCTGTCTGTCAGTCGTAATGTCCATAAATAGCCGAAATTAAGCATTAAGATAATTACCGAGATGCAACAATTATTATGGAGAATGAACATTACAAGTGAAAATACCAACGGTTTTCAACGGTATGCCCTCCGACTTGTTTGGGTTGGATTCATATGCAAAGGTAAAAGAGGCATAGAGGGAGTTTATCATGAGCAATAGTGAACTGTCTGCACGCTAACTATTTTTATATAATTTTATAAATTCTTATGTAAGCCAGCACTGTTACTAAATGATAAGGTATATTCATTAGTACTAGAAGAAACCTGCTGATAACTAACTCATAGTTAGCAGATCTTTGTTGATTGTAAAATATGTAATAAATAATAAAATTAAAAAAAATTAAAAAAAAGAGTCTGACACGCAATCAATCATCGCGCGGCACAGGTCACGCAAGGCAAGCCGTTATTATTATTTCCCGTGATCATTGGCGTGTGTGTACGGAAAGCGCCGAAGAAATAGACCCGCACAGTGACGCGGTCACACCGTGTTGCGGGAGCGTTACGAAAGTATGATCAAACGCGAATACTTCCAGACGGAACAATACCCGACCTCGTCACGCGAAGGGGCGTGACGTCACGGCGGCGCCGTCAATAGAGCGAGCGGGTTCTCACTTACGCAAGAGCGGCGGCGTATCGGCCGCTGATATAGAATTCTGCCAATCTAATAATAATTCCATGGGGTATAATTAGCGCAAACAATAAACTTATAGTGCAACATTTGACATCTCACAATTAAAAATATCAATTGAGCAGCGACAGAAATCAACTAAAAATTAAAAAAACCTAAGTATGGAAATGTACATATATATATACAGGGTGTACCAGAGCTAGCAGCAGAAACTTGGCAGATAGATTCCCGACTATGTTATGAGTCTAAGATGTTCAAGCAACCATGACCTAATATCAATAGTTATAGAGATATGCAATATCAAAGTTTGAATATTTTTTTTCAATATTTCAGACTTATTTTTTGCGAAAAGTTGAACTATCATTACAGTAACTTATATCGATTATGAAAAATTCATTTGCTTCAATACAACTTAAATAACATGATAAAAACTTTGTAAAAAATGATTTTTTTCAATTTTTGCAAGGTTTTTATCATTTTATTGGACTTGTATTAAAGCGAATGAATTTTTCATAATCGACATACGATACTGTAATGATAGTTCAACTTTTTGCAAAAAATAAGAAAGAAATATTTAAAAAAAAATGTAAACTTTGATATTGCATATCTCCATAACTATTGATATTAGGCCACGGTTGCTTAAAAATTTTAGACTCATAACATAGTCAGGAATCTACCTGCTAAGTTTCTGCTGCTAGCTCTGTATATATTTGTTTTTAATAATTATTAAATACATGTAAAGAAAATGTATACGCATTTTTTAAATATTGTATTTTGCCGCACTGTGAACTATCATTAAAGAATTTTGGCGATGTCGATAAAACAGTGTACTATTATATTTAAGAATTTGGTCATTAGAAAAATGTTAATCAATCAAAAAGAGACTACGTGTAAGGTCGAAATTTTTTCGTTAACTTACCAGACCGCCGTGGCGAAATTGGATAACGCGCCATCCCCGGATATACAACGAAGGCCTGTTGTTTCGAATCCCGGTAGCGGTTAAAATAATTTTTCGTTAATTTGATTTTTCTGTGTGTCTTTTCTAATTGATTAATAAATATTTGTATAAAGTTCACAGAACTTGACAATAATAATGTGTTTTCTTTAATGTCATATTATACAATTTATTAACACAGTACCGACCTCTCGGAAAACGGGTTGGCACCATCCGATGGCCAGCTCTATCACCGCGCGCGCTCATTGGTCAAATGAAATAGCGCGCGCTTCCCCGGCGTCTAGTTTTCCGTTGCGCGTTTTCACGAAACGACTCCCGCAGAGTGCGGGAAAGCGAGAGGAAAGATCTTGCACATCAATAGGTAACATGACAAACTCTGTACGCGCTCAGCGATTTTCCCTACGCACGAGCGCACGACTAGTGACGCGCGGAGATTGTGCACGACGGCGGCCGTGAGAGTTACCTTAATTTGCACATTGCAAAAAAAAACGAAGGTAATATCGTTACATTTCAATTGTAGCGGCCGAGCCCGGCTCTTCAGGGCGGCCTTGACACCGAAGCGAGCGTCGCCGTCGCTAAACTGACTCAACGAGCCTTTGGAATTTCCACTTTTCATAATAATAGTGTACCTACTACTGTTCGGTGACAAATATCTACAACACTCCAACATTTAAGAGGCCCCGGTACACGATTTTCGTATTTTCTCTCGATTTGTTAAATTTAGCGTAAATTTATCAAATCATTTTGCAGAACCCGTAGCTAAACAGGCTTTTAATAAATTTTATTACGACAGATCCATTCACTCTTGAAGCATTTCCTTAAAAAAAATATGTATTATTCAGCTCTATAAACAAAAAAAAAAAAACAAAAGTATTCGGCATCCCGAAAGGGCAATCCCGACTCGAGATTGCATTCCCTAGTCCTATTCTCACAGCACGAGCGTTTAGCTTCTACTGAGAATAGTAAGAATATTGAATATTCAATAGAATATTTAAGCGCCCTTGAAATGAGTATTCGCAAAAACGGCGCTGTATAAATTATCCAAATATTATTATTATTATAATGTTGGCAAAACGTGAGGAAAAAAGAATGAGGCATCATACTGCGTTGATTTTCACAAGAAATGTTCAAATCTTTCCAACAAGTAAAAACCACTTAGGCACGTGTAAACCTTTTGACAGCCTACAAAAAAGTCAATACTAATAATATAAGTTTATTTTACTCCGAGTAATAATACATATGATTTCAAAGATCCTTTTTTTATTGTTTTATTTTTTTAAGTAGGTATCTTAATTGTTTATTCTTGCTGATATTCTTAATTTCTATTAGATTCCAATTCTATTCGTAACTTATTACAAAATCCGAGCTAACGACTATCTTAATTTCTGTGTACTTTATTTTTCTAATATTTTTTAAAAATAAAGAAGCGCACATTAAAAACGTGTCACATCAATATTCTTACTATTTTCAAACTAGCGAAAGCTGAGCGCCTGTGCCATGAAAATAGAAATAACTTGTTAGCGTTCTGGAACGGGACTTGAACAACTGACCACCAGATTTACTAGGCGAGCATCATGACTACTACACTAACAAGGTAATCGGTTAGATATAAATGTATTGATTATCAAACATCTGGTTTTTTTTTTGGTTTTTTTTGTAGTTTTTTTGGTTTGTTTACTTGTAGTTTTAGTGGAAAAAAATAATATTCTTACCGTGTTATTTTTTTATGCTTTTTATATAATACATATAAAGGGTGTCTCATAGCTGGTTCTCATGGTAGTGTCTTTGCAAAAAGATGATCTGTCATTACAGTAACTTATATCGATTATAAAAAATTCATTCGCTCCAATACAAGTCGAACAAAATGATGAAAACCTTGCTAAAATTAAAAAAAAGAATTTTTTACGAGTTTCATGGTTGCTTGAAAAATTTCGACTCATTATCAAGGCAGAAATCCACCTGTAAAGTGTTTGCTACTAGTTATGAGACACCTGTATGTAATAATATTTGTCACCTTTAACAGTGATATTTTTTACATTTCTGATATTATAATAGTACTTTCGTTCCATAAAATAAAATATGCTAAATGGTATTAGACGCCCATGCAGTTATTTTTCCTTTTTACTGATTCCGTACTGCGGTCCGGCAGTCTCGCGGTTCACCCAATCGACGGGGGTCTATTTTTACATGTTTTTAATTATCTCTCTTTGTCTGTTTGGTCGTTGTGTTGTGGCGAAATCTTATTTATTTTATTTATCTTAATAATTTAGTTCCACACACATTGTTGTGTGGGCTAATATATGATTTCACTGAGACATATTGCATTCCATCTAATCATTTAAAAGTTTTTATAATAAAATTTTTGCTCTTAAGTTTAAACCTCCTTATATTCTCCATGTTTTGAATTTCCTTTGGCAGGCTATCGAAGATTTTTATACCTTTATACATCATACAATTTTGTGAGGTGTTTTTCTTTTTCTTTGGTAGTCTTATGTTGTCGCTTCCTCTTGTATTGTAGGAATGAAAATCCTTATTCAGCTTCATCCTGTCATCAAAGTATATAGGTACTAATACATGCTTAATTTAAAATATTTTCACCATTACATTATATATTATTCTTTGATTTACAGCTTCCAGTCCTAGGGCATTTAACATTTTTGTTATTTTAGTTCTCCTATTACACTTCAGTATTATGCGCATCGCTCTGTTTTGTACTATTTGTAGTTTCTTTAACATTCCTTCCTTGCTTATAAATAATATACTGGAACAATAATCTACGTGCGTGAAAATCATAGTATTGTATATTAAGAAACTTGTATTTTTATTTATATGTCTTCTTATTCTTCCAAGTAAGGACACTTTTTTGCGATTTTCTTCACCACAAATCCAGTATTTTTTGTAAATGTTAGTTTTGAATCTATAATTACACCAAGGTATTTTATATTGTCTACGATTTCTAATATCTCATTTTCTAGTTTCACATAATATTTGGTTGTTCTTATAATTAATTTTTCACCGACTTCCGGACTAGCTAGAGCTCTGAAACTTTCAACATTTAAGTAAAGTGGATGACCATACATTATTTATATTTTCGACGTGATTTGATCATTATTTATATTAAAATTAATAATTTTTCATTATAATTGGCCATTAAAAGTGTCTACGTAGTTTGGGGATTTATCAATATTAATATGAAAAAATGTTGCGATTTCCATTTTTTAAATTTTTATCAGCTGATTCAATTTTGACATTAGGCGTCGAAACAAAAAGTCAAATACGATAAGTTTGGGATATGTTGAAATTAGATTTGTAATACTTCAGAATAACTTATGTACCAGAATTAATAAAGCTAATGAAGAAGAATTGAAAAAATTAACAATACTCCAAAATAAAGCATTAAGAATTACACTAAAAAGAAATCGATACACAAGAATCACAGTGATGTTAGAAAGCTTACAAATAATGGCATTTAGACAAATAATTCAATTTAATGTACTTCTATTTATGTATAAAATTGTTAATTGACACAACAAAACATCTGAATTATTAAGAAAAATAAGAAAAAACAAAAATGAACAGGAAGAAAAGATGAAATAAGATTGTCATTCAGAAAGAAAAAAAAGATCGCATACATCTGTGATACACAGTGGGATGAAGTTGTATGTGAGTCTGTCAGAGGATATTAGAGACGAAAAAAAAATGAAAACTTAAAAAAAATTAAGAAAGTTCGTGATACGCGCTTTTGATTAGAAATTTGATATATTGATATTTTACATTGTGTATATTAGGAAATACAAAAGATATTATATTACCTATTTTAAGAATAGTAAAAAAAAATTGCTCTTGATAAAACTGTTTTTCAAAAAGCACGTTCAACATAATAAAGAGCGTTGACGCGCAATACAAGCATTATTTTCTGCATTCGTTTACGTCTACGTTTACTTTATGCCTATTATACACCAACTTATCAATGCATTCGAGGTGCACCGTGTCGAGGAACACCCGAACATTGAGCGCCGTCGCGTTCGTGAACCGTGAAACGTCTCAACATTTTCTATTTAACACAATTACCAAATTAAGGTGAAGTACAAACTGGTTTGGCAACAATCGGCCCAAGGCAAAGGCGACCGAAAGAGCACATTTATTTGGATGAAGAATTTTTCAATAACTGGAAGGAATATTATCATTGAATTCTGATTTTCTGATAATGCACCGTACACAGTCTCGTGTGACGTCACTCGGAGTATTAGGGAGGCAGATTGCGAGGCGGGTTCGAGTACAATCGACACCTTAGCCAGATGATGCCAGATGTAAATTCTAGGCCAGCCTTGTACGTCGGACTTGTCTACACACGCGGTATCAACTTTCTCATTGGAATATTATTCTAGTTAAACAACTGCATCGCGACCTTCCGGTGCATTTGTACTTGGAGAGACATCAACGGATGATGCCAGAATGACTTTGGAATTGTAACCGATTGAATTGAAATCCCTGGCGTACTACGATATTTGCAGTTACAAAATTGTTTCCAAATTAACGTTAATAAATTGGATTTGAAAACTCTTCTTGAAGTGCGCGTTCGCTCACCGGTATTTGTGGGACTTGATAAAGAGCTAGTAAAATCTATTATAATTTGGGAACGCTGCTATCGTAGATGAACACTAAACATTACAGGGAATATTAAAACATGATCCAATTACGCAACTATGTATATTATGTACCCGTCAAAAATGACGAAACTTTAGTTCGCCTCTTTGCTAAGCTCTATTATATGAAGACCCCATGGCAAAAAGTTGTTGACCAAAATTTTTGTCAAAAATGAGTTAATAAGCCGTCTAAACTAAATATTATACTCTCTTTCCATTGGAAATAAATTCAGAACTTAAAAATAATTGAAACATGTTCAAATCATAGGGATGAACATGTTAACTACACTTTCTCATAAAAATCAAATCAGTTACTAATGTGAAGAACGTGTTATCTTCAATAATAACATGTTCATGCCATCATTCTGAAATTAACACGCCTTTTAATTTGATTGGAATATTTATGGTTAATATAAATTTTACTCTGATAGTACTGTCATATATTTGTTTTTATTTGAAGACTATTATAATATGTACTTATATATTATTTTTCAATAATTTTAAATGGTACATACCATGTTTTGTATTATTAATTAACATGCCAGGTATTTTGTAATTTTGGATAATGGATAGTAAAAACGGATAGCATTTGAAGGGTTGGTTGATGTTCGTGTTTTACCAATTTTAAAAAGGTGTTCTATTAAAAATGAGTTCCAGAGGCGAAAAAATGGTTGTTAACTACATTTTTTTAGGGAAATTTAGTATATATTTATTTTTTTGTCCACTATTGCATTTTTTTACTTTGTAAATATTTTTTTGATATTTTAGTGACATAAATCAATAAAAAATAATCTTGAATTAGCAATAAACCATATTTTTCAAAGGCGAAATTCAAATGTTTAATTATCTCAAAATGACTTGAATATTAGTTAACAACTTCTTGACATGGGGTCTTCATACATTTACATCTATCTTATCTATCTATCGTATCTTTTTGGCGGTCCACGGAGAGGCGGCGCTAGCAACACGCGTTCGATTCGGGTTTGCTGGCCCGGGGTTCGAGCCCCATCTCCGGCCGTTTAATATGTTTTCTTAAGCCGTGAATTCGAACGAAATTACGGACGTTGCACGAAGTTACGGACGGACAGACAGACATTATTTATATCAACGGTTCCCAACCGGTGTACCTTCTACCCTGAGCGATTAGGAAATGTGCCGAAAGACATTGTAGCGTCTAATAAAATGTAAACCTCTACCGAGTACTTGCCCTAAGTACTGAGTTCTAGAAAAAACTATCGGAACCCTGACGCTATGCCTGACGAAAGGCAATTATGTTCATATTATGTTTCTTTGGTTTTCAAAAGGTTGTCTCACAGCCAGTAGCAAAAACTCTACAGGTAGATATCTGCCTTGATAATGATACAAAAATGTTCAAGCAACTATGACCTAATATCAATAGTTATGGAGATATGCAATAACAAAGTTTGCATATTTTTTAAAAATATTTCCGGCTTATTTTTGCGAAAACTGAAGTATCTTTACAGTAAAGGTTGCTTGAACATTTTCAACTCACTATCAAGACGGGAATGTTAAGTTTTTGCTATTAGTTACAAGACACCCTGTATAATATACTGTATTATGCTTATTTTGAAAACCATTTATATTAAAAATGATATCGATTGATTTCTCGGGCGATATGTTAATTTCATCATTTACAAAAGGTGTTACGTATGCACATACATACAGGTGTACCAGAGCTAGCAGCAGAAACTTGGCCGGTAGATTCCTGGCTATGTTATGAGTCTAAAATGTTCAAGCAACCATGACCTAATATCAATAGTTACGGAGATATGCAATATCAAATTTTACATTTTTTTACAATATTACTGACTTATTTTTTGCAAAAAGTTGAACTATCATTACAGTAACTCGACTTGTATTAAAGCGAATGAATTTTTCATAATCGACATAAGTTGCTGCAGCTTTTTGCAAAAAATAAGTTAGAAATATGGAAAAAAAATGCAAACTTTGATATTGCATATCTCCGTAACTATTGATATTAGGACATGGTTGCTTGAACATTTTAGATTCATAACATAGTCAGGAATCTACCTGCCGAGTTTCTGCTGCTAGCTCTGGTACACCCATGTGTAAGTACTCGTCTGTGAAACACTGTTGTTATATTGTATCATCAAGTTCTGATTTTTGTTCAGTAAAATAAGGAAACTCACCCCGACGTCGCCTGGCAGGAACTGTATGGTGGGGGTCGATCCAATCTTCCCCTGTAACAAAAACATCAATTTTAGCACACAGTTTAGACAACCAATACAATAATACACAGGGTTCTTTGTAAAACACTAATAACCTCACGGGACCATATTCCTGCCTTGATTACGAGTCGAAAATGTTCGAGCTATTATGGCCTAATATCAATAGTTATGGAGATATGCAACATCAATGTTTGCATTTTTTCTTCAATATTTCCGACTTATTTTTTGTAAAACGTTGGACTATCATTGCAGTAACTTATATCGATTACGAAAAATTCATTCGTTTCAATACAAGTTATATAAAATGATAAAAACCTGAAAATTTTCCAATTGGAATTCGGAGTTTTTTATCATTTTATTTGACTTGTATTAGAGGAAATGAATTTTTCACTTTCGATATAAGTTACTGTAATGATACTCCAACGTTTTACAAAAAATAAGTGAGAAATATTGAAAAAAAAATGTAAACTTTGATGTCGGATATCTCCATAACCGTTAATATTTATAGGTACATAAACGGCATTATATCAATGCTAACGAAATGTAAATAAGAATTTTTGCAGATGGCGCTCTGATATACACGGAGGACAGTGACCTGGAAACAGCGATTTACGACATAAATAAAGAATTGAAGGAATTATTAAAATGGTTTTAATACAATAAACTATAAATAAATATTTCAAAAACTAAATGTATAATAATTGTAAGCAAAAAAAGGGATTAACCACATAAAGGAGATATTAGATAATGAGATATTAGAAAATGTAGAAATACTTAAATAACAGTATGAAAGAAAATAATTCATACAAGAGGCGGCGACAGTTAAGACTTCAGAAGAAAAACAAAAACACTCCACAAAACTGTTTTACGTACAAAACTCTTAAAATCCTCGACAGGCTACCGAAAAGAATACAAAATACGGCGAATAATGAAGAAGTTTAAACTATAGTACAAAAAGTTAACTAAGAAAAACGTTACAACGACTAATAATTATAATTATTTATAACAATATGTTTTCAATGCAAATGATGTATTAGTCCATATATATATATAATTTAATTTTTATACTCATAGGTATAGACCCCGCCACATTAGAATGCCAAAACTAACACATAAACAAAAAAATTGTATAATATGCAGTTCTGTAAATGTGTTAGTAGATATCCCTTTGGTGATTGGTTAATGTCATGTCGTGAGAACCCGCAATAAATCTTTTAGTATGTCTTCAACTGTCGAAGAGGAACGACGCGCGTTTGCTCGAAGAAAAATAGGGTGACCATGTCTGAGGCTATGAAATTAGGAAGAGGAAGACCTTTGTGTGGACAAAGCAAAGAAATTATATTAAATGTTTATAAAAACGTGCAGAATAAACGTGAAGCAGCATTGATGGAGGTAATTAATATTATATATTACATTAATTTAATTTATTTTAGTCCTATATACTAATATTCGCTAAAAAATGAGACTTCAACTACTTTATTTTTATTTCTCTGAGCAACAATGTCGGTCAGAGAAATATATAACATATGTTTTTATTTAACTCTTAAAAGACTGTGCCAAAAAAAAACTTTGGGGACGGTGGAGTAACACAGCGTTACCTGATTAAAAATCGGCATAGTTTTTAATATGTGATAAAATATACATATATACAATACAGATAAGACTTTTTAAAGGTCCCTTTATATAATTATATAAGATAAATATACATATTTGCATTATTTTAGTAAATTATTATAAAATCATGGCAAATCGAATTTGCGTACGCTTCCGCCGACGTTTCAAAAGCAACTGAATACAACGACGCGGTCGCCTGCTCGCTTCAGTCGCATGCACTCCGTCTTTGTCTAGCACGTGTTACCCGACTCTATCGTACTCTTTCTATATTGTTTTGTCTTTCGCCGAAACCCAAGCAACCGCCATCTCTGTCCTACATGAAATGTATGGTATTGTCGTGCTCTTTCTTGCTCGATTTAACTGCGATGCACAATATACTGCTCTCTCTTACACACTGGCCGAAAATACGAGAGTAATGAATAAATATTTTTTAATTAAAAAATCTGTACATTCCTAACAGTTTAATTTAGTAATTTTGGTGTGAAAGTGTCTATTCGATGATTACAAAAAATGTGACGTTTTAGTTGTCGTAAATAAGGTAGATATTTCATATTTTGTATGACAGGTAGACCTACGTTACATCACCGACACATAGGAGTTAAATAAAACCTAAAAAGAGTCAAGTTTTAATAGATATAATGTTTTTTTTCAGAGTTTTACTTTTATTGAAGAAGATTCGGCAGCTACTAGTGTGTCTTCCAAAACCGTAAGGAGTATATATGATTTTCATTTGAAGGAAAAAATATTACCTACAATCACAAGGTTATTGCCCGTCCTACAAGATGCCGTCGTTTTCAACGGTTCCGAGTCATCACTGAGGAGAATTTTGAAAAATATGGGATTTCAGTGGTGCAAAACAAAGGACAGTATTACGAGAAAAACCAGACATCGTTTGCAAAACGATATCCTATTTGAGAGCGATGCGGAAGTATCGTGAAGAAGGCAGGACAATAGTAATACACAGATGAAACTTATGTTCATACAACCCATGTGTCATCATTTTCGTGGAATGACAAATCAGGTGAAGGCATGAAAATGTCAATATCAAAAGGATCCCGTTTTATTATTGTGCATGCCGGCAGTGAAAAAGGTTTTATACCTGAAGCCTTACTTATGTATAAATCCCACCAAACGACTGGTGATTACCACGATGACATGAACTTTACTAATTATCAAAAATGGTTGACGGAAAAATTGATCTCCAATCTAGAACCCAGGTCCGTGGTGGTTATTGACAATGCATCATACCACAAGTTGGTAAATCCAGCACCGACATCAAATTCTAAGAAGGCCGATATGGTTAACTCAAAAGGATATTTGTTTTACAAATGATATGCTTAAACCGGAATTATATCGGCTAATATGTTTAAATAAAGACATTTTCAAGAAATTCGCTGTCGACAAGCTGTTCATCGAAAGTGGTCATGCCGTATTACGTCTGGCTTCCGCCATATCACCTTAACGCGATAGAAAACATTTGATCAATCGTAAAGGGACATGTAGGGTCTAGAAATGTCGACATGACATTGAATTCCGTCAAAAAATTAGTAAAAGAAAAGGTGCCGTCAATCACTAGCATTTAGTGGGGTAATATCTGTATGCAAAATAGAACGCCAATATTGGGAGCGGGATATTGCATTTGACGATTTCACCGATGATGGTAATTTAATTTTTAATGTGTCTGATAACGAAAATGATGACATATCTGATTGTGATGCATACTTATTGTTTTTAAGATTCGTTTAAATATTTGTTTTATTTTTTGTCATTTTTCCTAGATAATATATTCAATTTTCAATACATTTTTTCATATAGAGTATTTTGATTTTTATATTATTTTTCTAATAAAATATATAAATCGAATTATTTTGTTTAAGTGGTCCTTTGCCCTGAATCTAAATTTATGAACATGATTTTAAAATACCTATATAAATATGTAGTAATGTTAAAAATAAAATAAAATATTTTTGCATTTTTACACCATGGTCACCCTATATGCTTTGGCGTCTCTAAATGACGGAGACTTTAGTAAAAATAATTATTTATTTATTTGTTTAATAGCCGACTTTGTGAACGGGTAATGACTTTACTAATTGGTTTTTCTATTATTGTTGGATTTTGTGGGTTAATTGTCAAAGTTGGGTTTTTTCCAGGAACTGCAGTACTAAATGTGTTTGTCTCTAAGATATTAAGTCCAGGTGTTTGGGATTCTTATGGAATAGTTTCTACTGTTCACGTTATTTTTATGAATGAAAATTTCTATTGCTTCTCGGTATACGCGCGATGATTCTAAGTTAAGGTTAGCTATGGTGTGTGCACTATCAAAATCTATTTTGTGGCCTTCGGTTAAAATATGCTGTACTAAAGATGAAGTAATCTTTTTATTTTTGACATCTACTTTATGTTCAGCTACCCGCGATGATATTTTTCGATTCCAACGACCGATATATACTTTGTCACACGAAGAACAGGGAATTTTATACACTCCGTGTGATTCCAGAGGAATTTTGTCTTTGGAGGTTCTTACAAGAAGTTAAAAAATTTGCTTTAGGTATTTTTCACAACCTTGTCGATTTTGACCAAACGCGATGGAATTCAACGGTAATATTCGATATTTGCATGCTGGACGCAGTACAGCTTGCGTTGCTTCAAAAAAGTTCAACATTTATCGATGTCGAAGTTAATAAATTTTCATTAGGTATTTTTTACAAACTTGTCGATTTTGTTATTTATTGAATTTTGTTCAACAATATGGTCACCCATATATAAATTTAATATTAACAGAATTGAAAACGTTCAAAAAACATAAGCGTATTAACTACAAATTTAATTTGAATTTTAACTATTTGAATTCAATAAAATTTCATAAAATAGGCGAATATTGTCAGATCAATCCTTTCTTTTTCAAATAATTCATAATCTTATTGATTCTCCTGAAATCGCCAGCTTGCTAGCTTTCCACGTCCCATTTCGACATACCAGACAGATGTACCTCTTTTCCCTTCCAATTTATCAAACCAACAATAGAAAATCCTCTCCCATTCCACGCATATGCTCAGATTTTAATTACCTCTTAAATTCAATAGATATTTTAACACTAAATATGAAGAGTATCGTCATATGATGAGGCAGATACTAGAAACTCATCCCCCTCCCTTATCATGTATGTTATATACATCACGACCCCTTTTATGTCTATGTTAAAGTTAAATTTGGAACAATCGGTTAAATGATGGTTTATCTGTCATTGTCAAATTGACTTATCTATGGTTATGTCCTATTTGTGTTATCCTTTAATTGTGGGAGACATTTAACTATTTTTTTTTGTATTTATGTGTTTAGAGATGTTCTTTTATTTGCCGATGACCTAAAATTATTTAAATCTATAAGTTGATTAAATGACCGTCATATACTGCAAGAAAACCTCAATAATCTACATAAATGGTGCATAACGGATAGATTAAATTTAAATTTAAATAAATGCCAAGAAATAACCTTTGGGAAGATAAAGTCTCAAATCTTTGGATTTCTTTTAAGAAAAGAAATATTTCAAAATTTTAAACCCAGTTTTGATATTAAATAACGCGCTGAGAAGCCAATTTGAGCATGACTCAATTGTAAGATTCCCCTGTTTTGATGTACATGTACAGACCAAAGACAGAAATCAGCAAATTACGTCAAGATTTGTTAATTTTAAAGTAAATAGACCCAATATTTCTGTAGAAAATTAACAATTCTGAAAGCCCTGATTTTTTCTCGTCATCTGAACATTCTTAGAAAATTTTGCAAATTTTTGTTTCAAATTAGTCGCGGGAATGCGATAGTAATTTCCGTAAAGTATGACATCGGAACATCCGAACACAGAAACCGTTTTCACGTCACCAAACACCACTTCATTAATTCAGCCATTAGATCAAGGCGTAATTGCTGCAATTACAAATTATTACGCGAGACGGTCATCCTACAACTTGTTCAAGTCGTCAATTATCGCAATGTGGAAGAATCACAACATGACTGATAAAATTATAACAAATATATATAATAAAACAAAAATTATAAAAAAACTGAAATTTACTTAAACATAAAAAATTAACTTAAACTTTAATTCATAAATGATATAAACCTATAGTTTTTTTTTTTCAAAATACTTCAATCCTTCATTATCAATTTATCTTTCTTACCGTATTAATAAATAACTCGCATATGTACCTATATATTATTATAAGAAATAAGAACTATGGCTCCCTCATCAGACTACAGAGCTTCTCTTCACTGATGAGGTCTACATGATTATAAAGTATTTAAAAAAAAAAAGTTAATTTGATATGTAAATATATAAGAACTATATTTGTACCAAATATTAAATAAATAAAAAGAATAAAAAAAATAAAAAAATCCATCAATCTTTCTGCATTAAAAACGTAGTAAAAAAAATTGACCCGCGATTTTAAATAACACTCGCTTGTCATCTTTAAATGATGCTGTATTAGTATTTAACAAAAAAAAATTACCAAACCCCACCCATTTCTTTTTAAAATTCTGATGCCCCACTATTCAAAATATGCATTTTTTATATTAAAAAATTGAATTATTTCCTAAATGAACCCCAATTATAACTTACTCAGGACGAAAGACTTAAAAAAAAAAGAAGAAAGACTTGGGTTTTAGGAAGAAAAGAAATCACTAGGAATTATTAAGAAAATATAACAGTAAGTAAATTTTCGAATTGCCCCCATGTAGGGGCGCGTTTTTATGACCCTTTTGGCCGACGTTTCGTATCCTTTTGCAGGGTCCATCATGTAGGATCGGATTCGGATCCCGAACGTTGGCCAGAAATGTCGTAAAAACACGGCATAATACCCTAGAAGACACAAACCAGAAGAAATGAAAGATGCAAGGGAAGTTATCGTGTCTTGTGAGGAAATTGATGGAGTTAGCTGAAACTGAGGACATCGAAAATAACAATAAAAATGGATGAGAGTGTACTCATATATACATACGTACGGAAGAAATCATACTTCTTTGGCGTGATCGTGATAATTGATATTTACATATTGGTTAAAAATGTATATTAATACAATAATACAATGTCTAGGAATATGATAAATATGATTGATAACACTTTAATGTAGTTAAATTATTAATATTTGTTTTTGAAGTGGCACAAATATAACTATTGATTTGTGAAATCTAAAATAAGATATAAATGTCTTCGAATCGTCGCGTCAGACGTCGATTTATCGCCGACATTTGTCGCCGCAGCATCGCAGACATAAGATGCGACGAATAAAAAAACGTGTGGATCTTTAAAAACAGGCCAGGTGCCTACCCACTTTCATGTTTTATCGATTTTCGGCTTAAAACGGTTCCGTATTCAAAAGTTTCGTAACTATACAACTTTGACAGCCACATTTTCGAATGAATGAACGTGCTTTTCGTTTTGAAAACGAACATCTGATAATTACGTCGTTTTTGCAAAAGCACGAAATCCTAATACACACCAAAAATCTTAATTCAATAAACAGTTCTAATTTTCAAGGCTTTTGGAAAACTCTAACACAATAAAGAGATCTCAATTAGCTTAAAAATAAAAGCTTTTGAATCGTGCATACTGCCAATGATGACGTATGGAGTGGAGACGATGGCCCTTACCAAGAAAAGTGTAGAAAAGCTCAAATGCACACAACGATCCATGGAGAGATCCGTGCTCGGCGTAAGCCTAAGACATATAATGAGATATGATGAAATTAGGTGCAGAACTATAGTGGTTGATATCATGGATTGTGTAGCGAAGCCAAAATGGCAATATGCTACAAGATGGATAACCAGAGTTCTGAAATGGGGACCTTGGGAAAATAAAAGAGGCGTCGGAAGACCTCAAAAGAGATGGACCGACGATATAATCACTTGGGGGAGGGGGGAGAGAGAAATGGTTGCAATTAGCAAATAACAAGGAAAGATGGAAGGGTGTGGGAGAACCCTACACACAACAGTGGAGAGATGAAGGCTGAGGAAGAAGAAGAATTTTCAATTCAATAACCGATCATTCGTCGTTTTTATGATTGTAGCACGCATTAATATGAATTCTGTATAGTTCTGTGTAATTCTGCACGTATTAGCTCTGTAAATTATGCTTTTTTATTTCATAAAAAGTGAACATATTGTTTTCCACAAGTGAACACATTGTGTTTCATGCGTGATTTATAACTTTTAATTTAACGTAAAAATTATAATTAATAATTTATAATTTTTACGTACTTCAAACAGATATATTCAACAAAATATTCGTAAACTTCAAAATTTAATAATACCTATATTATAGCAACCCTATTAAAGTCGACAAAATGCATCAGTTGGTACCTAAAAGGGGTAAATTACGGTGCACGAATCCTGCAATGTTGCCATGGTGTGTTTACATCAAATAAGAACTATATAATATACGTTCCAATACAGACGTCTGCATAAGACGGAGACGGAAGAGACAATTTGACAGATATTTTATGATAACATCGATAAAAAAATGCTCGATTCAAAAAACGAATTGAAAAATGATTTATTCGAAAATTTATTTTATTTGATAAATTCAGCACCGACATTAAAAAATAATAATTGAACGATATACACAAATATACATGGAATACCTATGAAGACGAAAACAGTAAAATATTTCCTTTAAAATTAATTACATTACGTTAAAATGAAGGAGGTGCAAACATTAAAATGTTAATTAATCAAATACAGCAAGAATCACGTGATTGTGACATTGTAAAACAACAGAAACATCCGGAAATCTAACTGATTCGAAGATAGTTTCATGTCACAGGTTGGCAAAATTAAACCGAAGTAGCGAGCCACCTCGCTCCAACTAGACGCAGTAAAAATCTCATGTACGAGACGCAGAGATCAGGTTTCCGTGAAAACGCTGACGAAAAATTGAACACGACGGATGTTGGAACTGGAGGGACAGGGATGCCAATACATATATGTGACCGGACACCTTTCCCCCGCGAACAAGGCCTTCACGCAGCCACTAGGACGAAAGCGAGACAATCTATATTATGATTACTCTTAAGGCCGGTCGCACTTTGGATACGAATTATTACGTACGTATTCGTACGATTATTTTCGTACGTATCGAGCGCGCACATTTACGATCAGTTACTTTTCGCATTTCTCCAATAGCGTTTGTGCCAAATGAATAATCTGTACCTTCTGGAAAACTCTCTTCTTACTCGTAGGCTGCTACGGCGTCGTCGGCATCGTAGAACCAAATGGGTGAACGAAATATAATACATATACCTACTAGATGGGATGTATTTGTTAAAATCCATCATATTATGGCAGACATAAATAATGAGAAATTTCATGACTATCTAATAGATTCATAAATGCTGGGGAGTATCGAAGTGCAACGAGAGCTCATAACATCGGAGAAATATTAAATACCTACCCCACCTTCATTAAACGAAATTATTTTACTTCCAGGTATTTTTAGTTCTTTAGAAATTCTCCGCCATGATCTGCGCTGATGGTCAGGTAGTTGAATCGCTTTAGTCCCACAAACATTTGTGGTCATGTATCAAATTGACAACATTTTCAATATCCATCGTACGAAATCGCAAAAATTTCCGAACAAATCCAGATCGTGTCGGACGTCGTATCTATACGTGCGTACACGCACTACAAAATCGTGTACAGTGTGCGATGTTCAATACTACTTCGAAGGTCAGGAATATACTTGCATATTCGTACGTATATGTACTACTCAATTGCGTACGAAAACGCATCCAGTGTGCGGCATAAGACTAGGGATGAATCCGATACCGATGTATCGGCGTTATCATGGGTTTTCCGGTATATCGGAATCGGCGATATCATGGGTTTTCCGGTATATCGGAATCGGCGATATCATGGGTTTTCCGATATATCGGAATCGATGATATTAATTTGCCGATACATTTTGAATTTCGGGATGAATCCGATACCGATGTATCGGCGTTATCATGGGTTTTCCGGTATATCGGAATCGGCGATATCATGGGTTTTCCGATATATCGGAATCGATGATATTAATTTGCCGATACATTTTGAATTTCGGGATGAATCCGATACCGATGTATCGGCGTTATCATGGGTTTTCCGGTATATCGGAATCGGCGATATCATGGGTTTTCCGGTATATCGGAATCGGCGATATCATGGGTTTTCCGGTATATCGGAATCGGCGATATCATGGGTTTTCCGATATATCGGAATCGATGATATTAATTTGCCGATACATTTTGAATTTCGGGATGAATCCGATACCGATGTATCGGCGTTATCATGGGTTTTCCGGTATATCGGAATCGGCGATATCATGGGTTTTCCGGTATATCGGAATCGGCGATATCATGGGTTTTCCGGTATATCGGAATCGGCGATATCATGGGTTTTCCGATATATCGGAATCGATGATATTAATTTGCCGATACATTTTGAATTTCGGGATGAATCCGATACCGATGTATCGGCGTTATCATGGGTTTTCCGGTATATCGGAATCGGCGATATCATGGGTTTTCCGATATATCGGAATCGATGATATTAATTTGCCGATGCATTTTGAATTTCGCACTATAGATAATCCATAATCCATGTGTAAACGCGCCATCTTCGCGCTTAATTCGTTCATGTTTAAACGCGGCCCAATTCATCTACGCTCAGGGAATCCCCGTGTTTCGTAATTTAATTCCGAACATGGAATATGTGTTGCATCAATATTCTTAATATTCTCAAACTAAGCCAAAAGCCTGTGCTATGAAAATAGGACTAAATTGCTGGTGTCCTGGAATGGGATCCAACCACCGGGCGAGCGTCATGACCACTACACCAACAAACTACTCGTATAATAATCTGAATTCTGTTCTGTTAAATTACAATTTTAATACAAGTAATTTCGTCTGTTTCTAATCTAAGCCCACAACATTTTACATCTTTTGAAATCTTCACTGTTCTCATCGGTATCGGTATCGTGGATACTTTTTTTATAAATATCGGTATCGTATCGGCAAAAGTGCGTATCAATACGTCCCTACTTAAGACCCATTGAGTAACGCGTTGTTTTTCTACTGGCAGCTTTAAAAATTAATAAAATCGTCCCATTTTTTTTAAGAAACGAGGTGTAAAGATTATTTTAAAATAGATTTAGATAACATTTAATTATGGAAATATTATACACCTACACCATTTTTAACATTCGAGTCACTTAACCGGTCGTGTGTCGGTGGTACGTAACGCGGGATATAACCAATCTGCCACAATTTTATGATGCATCTCTGCATATCTATTGCAATTTCACGCACAATTGCTGTTTTTACTCCCTTTATATTAACTCTGACGTCTGATTGATTGATTGCAAAAAACTTTGGATCCATTTTTAACCCTTTTCCCGTGATCCAATCGAGCTGAAACTTTGCAAGTAAACTCGTGGCGACAATCAAGAAGATCTATCAAATTTTCGTTAAAAAAAAATAATTATAGTATAATTTTGTATTTTTCAAATTTTTAATGGTTTTTTCATACAAAAAAAAAAGTTGTATGGAGATTCCGACGCATATGGTAGACACGAAACCCGAAAATGAGAAAGGGAGTATTGTAAAAACTTGGTTTTTATGGGTTACTTTTTTTAGATACTTTTTTGTAATTGTGAAGATGATGACTTCAACTTCTTGATTTTTACATATTCATGTAAGAATCAAGAAGTTGAAGTTTCTGAATCCTTAATATACAGATTTCAATAATTACTTATTCATTAATTATGAAAATAAGTAATGAAATTTACTGTCAGAAATGTACGCACATGTTTATCGAATAAAACCATGGAAGCAATAACACTAAAGATATTGTATTTCAATATTTTCGTTCTAAATATATCAAAGAATATAAAAATACTTAATTTTAACACTATTTTATTAAAAAAAACTGTTTTTTTAACAGATTAACACAATAAATGTGCGGTTCGAAGACGACATTCTAAATATATCAAAGAATATAAAAATACTTAATTTTAACAGTTTTTTTTAACAGATTAACACAATATGTGTTCGAAGTGCGAATTTTTGCGCGGTTCGAAGACGACATTTGGAATGATTTTTTGCCCGGTTTTCGCGGCAAATGAGGTAACATGACAAATATAACTCGTTCATTCATTCAAAAACTTGAGATACAACAGAGAATAAGCTTTAAAAACCCATAAACGCGGGTAAAATAGGCTGAATTCCCATACGTGTCTAGGGAGTGCAGATCTGCGCTCTGGCACACGACCGGTCAGAGAAGGAATACATCGATATTTATATCTACTTTCTTACGACAATTTCATTTTTGACATTTAATTTTTAGGTTGGAATGTACCTACGGTGGGAATGTGTCAAACTGGAACGCATATACGGCAATGCACCAAAAGTCCGAAAGAAGTTTCTGAGATATCTCTACATGAGAGAGCACGGGCATTATCCTTGGTAAACCGAGTTTCTCCAGGGTATGCTTGGCTACAATAGTCTAGAGACTAGAAGAAATGTGTATTTGATTACACATTTTTATCGATTGTTGCGCGGTGTGATCGATAATCCTGAAATTATGCAGAGCATCGGTTTGCATGTTCCTGATAATTACATTAGACATCGTCAGCATAGATTGTTTCACATCCCAATATACAGGACCAACCTGCCGATGCCTGTTATGCCTGTTGGAAGAGCCACAGCTATGCTGAACAAAACCCTTATGGGTATTGATATATTCCATGTGTCTGAGGGGGTTTTCCGAAGCGGGATTCTCCTACACCTTCGACCAGATTTTATGTTATTTTTAATTTATTAAATATTTTTATTTTGATATAAACTTCCATAATATGTATGCCTTGAACACTTAGTTTGTAATGTACATATTATTAAATAAATTGAATTGAATTTATTATGACAGTATGCGGTGCGTTGTTGTGCCATTGCCGTTTTCAAGAAATAACGAAATCGTACGAAAAGCAGCGTGCAATGGACGACGGCCAATAGCGGCGCAGACCCCAGCGGGCAGTGAGGCCGCTAGCCGATTGCAGACAGAAATGGCGTATAATAAATACGCGTAGACTCGGAATTTTCTCTAATGGAATGATACATCGCCAGCTATTTGGATCAGGAGCGTGGAATCTTTGAACGACATTAATTAATTATATATTCTATCTCTTGTTCCATTTTTATCCAAGAAAGTAAATAATTACTAACATTTCTTTCGATACGCTAGTTTTTTTTTATATCAAAATATAAGAGGTTGGTAAGACTAAGGCCCGAATTTAGAGTCAATACTTTTTTTAGTATAGAATACAGTTTATTACAATTTTTTTTCTATTCTATTAAAACAATAAAATACATAACTTATAAAATTGTTTTATACATAGTACCTCTTCATTTAAGAGCATTGCTCTTGTGCTTGGAAGAGGTACTTTGCATGGTTACATACATATAATTAAAATAATAATTATTTTACGATGTTCTCTTAATTTGTTTTTCAATTGTTTTGTCTTCTGTAAATTTTTTATTTCGATTGGAAGATTGTTAAAAAAATTTATGTCCGAGTATATAAAATTTTTTTGTATTGCATTTTGGGATATTAAAGTTGTCTTGTAATCTTGGTGATGTGTTTTTTTTCGAATTTTGTATGTTCGTTTTCTTTGATGATGAGTTGCATAATTGATATTTTTTTGTATATAGTTCCTACCTTTGGGATTGGAAATATTTTGAATAGTGTTAGTGTGATTATTAATTAAGCGCAATTTTCAGTACAAAATAACACTTTAAAGGCGTACCTTAAGCTTTAAATCATCTATGTACTGGCTCTGAATTTGGGCCTGAAACTGCAACTTTCTATCGAGAGGTCTTGTCCAGTAGCTATGATATCATCTGTTTAACTGGGACGTGCTTGAACTCGACTATTCAGTGAATATATATTTGATGCGCGATACGTTGTCTTCGGAGATCGTAAAACATCAAGTTCTACAAGGTGGAGAGTTCTGCGAGCGGTCTTGAAACAACTCGTGTCCTCGAGAAAACATTTGAGTGATTGTGAAGACAGACGGGAATCCATTAAACCAGATATTAACCCTGGTTTTTGTATCGTATAGCTGTATTGTGTAGCGTATATTCCACCAACTTTTAGGACAAAAAATTTTAAGACAACTTCCTCCAGTGCAAAGGTTGCTATTCAGAATATGTATAAAACATAATAATTTCGTTGTCTATCTGTCCCCGTAATTTCGTTCGAATTCACGGCTTAAAAAAACAAATTAAACGGCCGGAGATGGGGCTTGAACACCGGGCCAGCAAACAGCAAACCCGAAGGCGGCAACGATAGCGATGTTGCCATCGCTGAGCCTGCATTACCCGTCAAAAATACAGTACCTCCATATAAGACTTGGCAAAGACGCTAACCATTTCACGTTCCGCCCAATCAAAAAAAAAGTTCAATATTTCCATAAAAGTCATTATTACTATTTCATGAGTGTCGGCTATAAATAAGTAAATATTTATTCTTTAGGAACCGGCATGTAAAAGTACTGTCATTTCTGATGGGTTACAGGTAATGTATATATGTAATTTTAGTAACTCTGCCACCGGAGCTAGATGAACGCCTCTAATCGAATGCCGGTGCCGGTCCCAGGCCCGGATAAAGGAGGAGGGCTTCCTTTCCTAAATCCTATCCTTCACATAGACTTTCCCTGTGCCAAGATTGCGGTAACGGATTTGTTCGATTTCGTACGATGGATATTGAAAAATTTGTCAATTTGATACACGACCACAAATGTTTGTGGGACCAAAGTGATTCAACTGCGTGGCCATCAGCGCACATCATGGCGGAGAATCTATAAAGAACTAAAAATGCCTGTAAATAATTTGGTTTAATGAATGTGAGGTATAATTACGTACTTCGAACAAAAAACTTTTAAATATTTCTCCGATGTTATGAGCTCTCGTTGCACTTCGATTCTCACCAGCATTTGTGAATCCATTAGATAGATAGTCATGAAATTTGTCATTATTTAAGTCTGCCATAATAGAGTTTTCCAGAAGATAGAGATTATTCATTTGGCACAAACGTTATTGGAGAAATGCGAAAAGTAACTGATCGTGACCAACGCGAGACGCAATCAATGTGCGCGCTCAATACGTACGAATACGTACGTAATAATTCGTATCCAAAGTGCGGCCGGTCTTATACGAGTCTTAATAGAAAAAAATTTTTAGAATTAGGGCAAAAAAAATTAATAACCTCTTCAATAATAGCGAAATAACTTTGTCGTAACACAATAGTACACTAATTTATAATATAACTAAATTTATCATTACAAATAATGTGCAATGGTGCACATACTTTATTTTCTACAAATTCTTAATAAAAGCACTTAGAATTTGACCAGGTTCAGGCCCTCTATTGATGTTTAGTTGATTACAAATTACTCGAATCCAAAGGCATTAGCAAGGGTGTAATCTCCCAGTCTCTACATTAACTTGGACATAAATCCGCAGTGAATATCAGAACATGTTGCCAGATATTCTACTAATTTAATTCCGTCTTCAAAAACCTGCGGAACTTTAACGCATCCAACTTTCAATCCGACGGACCACTGTTCGTATTTTGATAGTTCACTTTTTTTAAATAATGATTAAGCGTTTTATAATAATTTATATTAAAATACTTGGCAACACCGCGCAAACATTTACCTGGTTTAAATATTTTTATTTCACACATAATGTAAACAGGTGCATTATCACTCTGAGTAAGCCTTTTTATATTTGTAGGCATGGATGGCAGTGTGGAAATTAACTAAATAACCATTGAATTGTTTCATAAAAAGAATACCTACTATCTAGATATCTCTCATGACAACTGACCCAAATGTCGAGACAACTAGTACACGGACAAAATAATGTAAAAATAATTAAAATGGCACAACGTATTACGGTCACAAACAATTTACGTAATTTAAATTAAATTAAATACACTCATTGGTATAAAAATATAGCGGATCTGTTTAGCTAAACTTCTAGTTCACTGAGATAATAAATAAATTGTAAGATTATTATTTTTTACTTAAAACAATAATTTGTTAACTTTGGGTGACATACGCCTCGAAAAATGATGTAAAAGTTAGGTCATGTAGGTTCAAATACATTTCGTCGACTGGATGTTTAATTTGTGACAGCACTTGAGACAACTAGGACACCCTCCCCTAATTTGTTTCTCGCAGTTACTCACCTTTCTATATCGTTTTCTGCCTTGGCATCTCTAATAAACATACTTACCAAATAAATTCACAAACGTTCGCTTGTTCTAAGCGTTCATTGTTTATCATTACCTCGCTCTTTCGTCTCTCTCGATTACCATCACATTCGAACTGTTAAGAAGTTCACTCTCCACGCATACATCGGACATCCTTATCACAGAGCATTGCAGATCAGCTTCATCATTAGCCACTGATGCTGCGTTGCCTGCGTACAGTAGGCAGGATATGGTGAGTCCTCGCTCCTACTTCTAATTTCATACAATTATCTATGTACAGATTGAAAGGCCGTGGTGACATTACGCATTCCTGTTTGACACCTTTCGTAATATGAAACCATGACGTGAACGCCCCATTAATTCTTACACAAGCACTACTTGTAGCTTACCCTTCTCTCCGTACTCAACAAATCATTTCATAATTTCTGTCTTATCACTCTGCCATAGGTCTATTGCAGATCCAAACGGGCACAAAAAAGATTTTTGCCCTCTCAATCTTTAATAACAATATGTTAATTAACTCTGTCTAGAATATTAAGACAATAAACCAGAAAATAATGATAAACTTATTTATCATCAACATATTTTATGATAATTTTGATAAATACGAGAGGACTTATCAGACTTGTGAAATCAATTGATTAGTTTCTTAGTTCTTTTTTAATGATAAATTTAGTGGTTGTTTAGTTTGTTTTTCTGTTCTATACTTTAGTTTATTGTGTTCTTACGTTTGTTGTATTCGCGTTTAATCTATGCAAAACATCTAAACTCATTATATTGTTATTATAATATTTCATGTTATATATGTCTTTAGGTTTTCACGGCCGTTCAGAATCTTCTGTGTATAGTTTTCTGGGATATTGTGCCGTGTATATGTGACCTCCGGCCAGAGAGGTCACATATACACGGCACAATATCCCAGAAAACTATACACAGAAGATTCATGTTATATGTTTTTCATTGTTTGTGAACCATTAAACATGTTTTTTAATTAAAAAAAAAATTTAATGGGCGCACACTACATAACATCATTTTTGAATCATTTATGTATAGATGTTTATTGAATTAGCACAACCTAAAAATGGTATTGAGTAAATTTTTGAATATGTTTCTACCTTATTTTGTACACATTTCGACGGCTCCTACGTTTAATATCGTAACCCACAAATCGACGATTTTGAGATCTAGATAATGAAGTATACTTTATACGCATAAGAAAACACATTATGCGTACATATAAATATTCATAAAAAATTAATGCCGCCTAGGAAACTAAAAATGATTTTTTGGCCGCAACCTGTCGAATAAGGCTTATATTTTATTAATTATTATAAATAATGTCCATTTTATTACTTTTATATAATAAAAAGGGTTCTATCTAAGTTAGTGCCCTAAAAAAATCTGGAGTATATACATTCTGATATAAATGAATAATAAAAACCCACATTTTTGTAAAAAAACGCCGAAATACGCATTTGCAGTGAATGTCCAGCCTTAAGGGGTTACACCATTTTAAGGGTTCAAAAAAGGAAAACTTTTTTTGACATTAGTATTACATCTATAAAATTCGTTTATTATCATTGTTTATGGCATGCATTAGTTAATATTTTTATTTAAAAATTATGTATTTAGAAATTTTCAAGAAGGTTGTCCAGCATAGCCCCTTCTCCATGACGCGCACAGCTGGTGGAGATTCGGGTTTGAGTGAAATGAAAAAGTTGTTTATTTTCTTGTTAAATGATGTCTATGATTTATTTATTTATTTTTATTTATCTTATGTATTTAAGGAAACAAACAGTACAATTCAATACATAATGTGTCTAAACGTATTATCTTTATGTGACCAGTTTCCCGGGATTAAAGTATTGGAATAAGAAGTAAAATGAAACATCATTAAAATTAGCCATAGGTGAAGAAAGTAAAGAAAAGAAAATAAATCAAATTAAACTAAAAATAAATTTACGATACATAAAGTGCCAAAAAACAAAAAGAAAGAAAGTGAAAACGAAAGTTAAATTAAACAAGGAGATAAGTTAAGAATACATAAAGCACAAAAAAATATTTAAGAGTGAAATGACACTGCATAAAGCATTAAAAGGTGGGAAGGGGGAAGGAAGGGGAGAGGACATGCATATACACAAAGGTTATCGGTAATGATGTTGGCGTACTGAAAAAAAATAGTTTTGGTCAAATGAGACGAATATAATTTACCTAAAAATCGAAGTTAAAACTTCGTAATAAGCGAACGGTACATTTTATCAAAAAAAGTAAACCAAAAAAAAAAGTAAATGTAATTAATCAGACGAATGCAAAATAAAAAAAAAATCGGCCCAATAGTTTTCCAGATATCTAGATCCACCGGTCAGAAGAAAGAAATTTTGAAAAAAGTCGCGAAAATCATTCATTTGAGAAAACTAGCAAACTATACATATAAGTCAATTAGTGTATATTATAGATATCTCACAGAGACGAAACTGTATTAATTATGGGAAAGTAGGTATAGAAGTCATTTGGGTGTAACAGGACTTATGACCTGTCTTTTGGTTGGCTTAAGTGATCACTTTACACAATTGTGTAAAGTGATCACTTAAGCCAACCAAAAGACAGGTCATAAGTCCTGTTACACCCAAATGACTTCTATACCTACTTTCCCATAATTAATACAGTTTCGTCTCTGTGAGATATCTATAATATACACTAATTGATTAATAATATCTCTGTGACATAAATCCAGCACTGTTCTGAAAGATTTGAACAAACTCAAAATATTATACATATAAGGTTTAACACAACAAACAACCAAGCTAATTGTTTTTAAATGTGTACGGGTTTCGAAACCTTACAGTATCTCTTTTAGGACGGACGCATAATAACTTCCATTAATTAAATTAGTAAGAGTCACGTGTTGGGTGGAAAGGGGTGGAATTTAACAATGAGACATTGAAATGGATTATTCGTTAAATTTAATTGGTTATTAATTACATTACATTTGGTTTATTATTTCTAAATTGAAGCAAATGAATTTTTCACAATCAATAGTATGATATTTCAAATTTTTACAAAAATAAGTCAGAAATATAGAAAAAAAAACAAACTTTGATATTAGGTCATGGTTGCTTGAACATTTTAGACTCATAACATAGTCAGGAATCTCCCGGCCAAGTTTCTGCTGCTAGCTCTGGTACACACTGAATGTAAATTTCGACGCGGGTTTTCTTTAGTATACAACCACAAAGTTGACGCTATAATAAACATGGAAAAGAGAAAAAAAATCATTTAAAAAATCGCTACTACGCTCTAACTTCAAATTGCCAATTTCAAATACTTTGGATTGGACGCGCGATAACGATTAATTAATCAAATTAGCAGCTAAGTCAGGGCCTGCGGACCTAATCGATAACTAGCTAGCTAGTTATAAATAAAAATTAATTCACAAATCCGGATTTTTTCCCCAAAGGCATTATTAGTTTTATTTTGGACTAAGATCAACAGGGTTGCGTAACAATTTTAAAGAAATGGCACCCGAAGACCGATTTAATTTCAATAAATTCATAAAAGTGATAAAACTAACATTTTTAGCAAGGTGATATTTTAAAATTCTAGTTAATCAGTCCCTCGAGGGATGACGTTGACTTTTGAGACACGCTGTATTATACTATAAGACAGGGGCGCGCAGTGGGAACATCGCAGCGTGACTTTTAGGCAAACCAATTATTTGGAAAAAAATCGGAATACAACATATATTTCGTAGTATTTCTATCACAATTGTTATCATAGCATTCACATTTTGATACATCATAAAAATCTGTAGAATAAATATTTGATTTCTATTTTTTTTCAAAATATTTTTGAAAAAAAAAGTCATGCTTCGATGTTCCCACTGCAGATATAAAGACAATACTAATATTTTGGGATAAAATTCGTCATTAAAACACATCACGAGAAAAAATATTAAAAAACACTATTACGAAATTATTTGCATATCATTTACATAATTTGTTTTGAGGCAAATATATATAATATAAAGTGTGTAAATATGTATAATGAAATAAAAGTGCACTCCCAGGCAACCAATTGAAAGTAAGACAGTGCAGCGCCATCTCGTTGATAAAATCGGCGCCTCCCCCTCCACTCCAAGGTGTGACGTCAGCCCTGGCCAGGATACGTGAGTATCCGAATCTTCAATGTCAAATTAACCCGACTGCTTTTGTACAATCAATCATTAAACCTCAATGTTGTCGAGCGACATTTTAGTATTCTATTTATTTATTTGAGCGAAAATTAACAGCATATCTATATATTAACAAATATAAAATAATGGATATTGGAATAATCCAAGACTTATGGTCCCGTTGTTTATACAATGAAAATAAGTATTTCACTATATAATTTAATGTCCTGTTAATTTAATCTAACTAAAATAATCGTAATCTAAATTAAATAAACCAAACTTAATAACCTAACCTAATAACTAACCAAACCAAACCTAATAACCTAACCTAACCTCATATATTGCCTATGAAATGTCAAAATATGCAGTCCATTTTTCGAAACTTTAAAGTGTAATATCTTATTTAATACTTACTTTTTAAACGTAAATTATCTTTCATTTTGTTATTCATATTCATCATCATATTCATAGCACATTCATTAATATAGTGAAATAATAATTTTCGTCGTATGTGCAATGGGACCATTATCTTGGATTTAGCCATGGATATTAAATTATGCCAATTACAAATTTTCTGCTGAATATAGTAATTGATTAAAACAAGTGTGACGTAGTAAAATAATTTTTAAAAATTATTTTAACACCGCGTGGAAAGGGTGGAGGGGAATGTGGGACGCGAGTAGAAGGGAAGATAAATTGTACGAATTAGTTTGAGTGCGGTTGTGTAAATATTGTTTTTTTTTTGTTTTATGTCTCTTATCATTGAGTTAAAAATGTCGATGTGGTGATAATTTGTGTTAAATGAATTTGTGGATCTGTACATAAAGGAGTCTTTTTTTTGTCTGTTACTGCGATCAACTAGCTTGTGTGATTTTAAATAACATCACCGTGTCAGCTATGTCTCTTCGACAAGTTAGAGTCGGCGTGTTGAAAAATTTCGCAGTCTTCATTGCTTAAATGAGATCTAAATGAGCGGAGGTTTAGGTATCTTTGGAATCTGTTTTGGACGCTTTCAATTCTATTTTTGTGTACTGCGTAACCTGGATTCCACATCTGAGATGCATGTTCTAAAATACTACGAACGTATGAGAAATGAAGTGTCTTGAGGGGTACCGAGATTTTTGAAATGTTTACGTGCGCGCATGAGAAAACCAAGCATAGAGATGCGTTGGTGACTTACATATATAAATACCTAAAGGCGGAATATTACAATTGATGGAATTGGACAGTATAGCAAATTCACGGTTGCATCGAATGCGCTTACTACAGCTAGAACGCATTCAAAAGAATGTGTGCAAAAAATGTGTGTTACGATGCAAAAAATGAACACAAAATAAGTTTTTCTAGTAAGTAATCTTTTTTAAACAAAAAAAAACTAACCCATAAAAAACAGGTTTTTATTATACCTCCTTTCTCATTTACTAGTGGAAACAGGCCCTTGGCGCTTAACCTACGCGTTGGGCTTCGGTCGAGTCGAAAGGGAGTAATAAAAAATTTCGAAAAATCCAAAATTATACTATAATTATTAATTTTTTTAAACGAAAATTTGTCAGATCACTTTTATCGTCGCCGCGAGTCTGTCTGCGAAGTTTCAGCTCAATTGGATCACGCGAAAAGGGTTAAAAATCGATCCAAAGTTTTTTGACAGACAAGTAAGCAAGCAGACGCTACGAGTTAAAAGAGTAATAAAAAAATATATTTATTTGGAATATCATATTGAGGCTTGTAATAGGGCTTGCCAGGCACTTTTCCCCCGCTTTCTTCTTACCGGACAAAGCTAGGGGATGGTTAGTGCACTGATTAGTGCATACGTCATCTCGCGGCTGGACCACTGTAACTCAATTTACGCAGGACAACCTAGGACTTAGCTCGATGACTTCAGTCAGCGATGAATGCTGCGGTGAGGCTTATATTCAAAGCATCAAAGTTCTCGCGGATATTCTCAATGCTGAAGCAGCTACATTGGCTTCTCCTGCCAGAGCGGATAAATTTCAAACTCTCTCTGATGGTGTACAAAAGTCTTCAAAGAAAAGCACCACAATATTTGATTGACCTCCGTATCCCAGACAATATCACTGGAAGACGGCTCACACTGCGGTCAGCTGAATCGGAGGCATTCTGCAGGCTGGTAGTACCGAGATCTTTGCGGAACGTGCTTTCAGCTTTGCGGGCCCAGCTATGTGGAATCGGCTGCCTCCAGTGCTGCGATCTATGGAGAACCAGGAACACTTCAAGAAGAGCCTAAAAACTCATTTTTTCGGGATGTCGCACCTGTAAAGCGCCCTTGAAGCGTCTCTTACGCAAAAATGGCGCTATATAAATTAACATAAACATGGTCAAGTAATTGAATGTTTCGGCGTTAACTTTTTGGAACTCCATTATTAACAAATTATGAAAGAAAACAATGAACTTTGTTTTTTTCCACTATTTTAAGTTAAGTGAAACAAGTGCTCAAATATGAAATAGTGGAAAAAAACAAAGTTCATTGTTTCATTTCATAATTTGTTAATAAACATGGTCTTTTGATTGTGGTCGACCTGCATCAAATTGACTCCGGCTACAAACACGCCCGAAACGGCTACAAAAATGGCGCTCGGGCTTGTTGTTCGCGTCGAGCGGTGGAGGCGGCCGCTCGGACCAGAACCGGTCGGAGCGGCGCGGCGCGGTACTCCCGGTATAGGTCATCGCGCAGGAGGTCAACAACTTTTACCCAAAGCCCGGACTTTCAGGAACCGCCGGAGGATATCCGCGCTGGCCACCCGCCCCGGAAGGACGCGCTGCTGATGTGGGAAAGGAAACGGACTAATTCGCCTAGAGTCGAGCTACACGGGCGCGATGGCGATGCTATGGGATTCGGAGTCTACACATTTCGGCTACAAGTATCCGACAGTAAATAACTTCCGCTCGAGGAAGTCGAGTCTAACGATCGGCAACTGATCCAAATGATTAAAGGGCCGGTCTTATAAACGAAAGACCAAACATCCGTTAGTCAATCGACAATTAACGAACGGATTGCCGTTCGTTAGTAAATAGGTATTACCGACGCTCGTCTTGTAAAACTTTTTTTGAGCGTCCGTAAGTATCGCAATATTGCACCGCTCTTGTCTATGATTTTAGAGCTGTCAGAGGCGAATTATGTATCTTTTCTATGGAAACGAAACATAACTTCTATAAACACAACCTAAAATTTCTCGGTCGCACCGGATTTTTTGGGATACTTCCAACAATACTACACTGGCAGTGTAGGCTTTGAAACCCCAACAAAGTCTGCAGCAGCTAATAATATTGATCCGAGAGCATAGGATCTCAAGGCAATAAGCAATTGTGTGGTTGATGATGATGTCAGATTCCTGCATGTGAGCCTTTTTAAATTTTGCCCAATATCTTCTAGAAGCAAATCTTTTCGATAAGCGAAAACGGTAGATAAAATCTACGTCATCAAAAATATTTAAATAATCCACACGTATATTGAATACTCTTTGTTGTCGAGTTTGTTCTTTATCCGACGAACTTGAATACAATAATAGCTCGACATCGCTATCTGAAAACATTTTTCCTTGAAAATGTAGCAACAGTGAGCACGGTATATAATTACATGTTAAACAAACGGCATTAAACGCAAATTGACAGCGGACCTAACCTTAAAAAATAATACGTCAATCTGTCATACATGTCAATTTCAACTAACGGACGGTAAACTGGTGGTTCGACTGTCGGTATCGGCCGTCGGTAAAATTTTACTAAAATTTGACTAACGGATTGCTATAAAACGAAAAATATGAAGTTTGTATAAAATTTCTGTCTGAAATTTAACTAACGGACGTTTATAAGACCGGCCCTTACCGTAGTGCTGCTCACCGCGAAGCGTCCTTCGGTAACGGCTACACGTTGGTCACGTAATGTTGCGAGTATATTTGGTCATTGCCGCGCCCTCCGATTATCCTCTTTTTAGATGCGTCGCTCATTAATGCGAGACTCATTAATGGGGACAACTATTTCGACTCAGGCCGGCGAATTCAGATAGCGAGAGCACCGAGGCCGCCAGCGAAAATTGGTGTAGCAACTTCCAATGCACCTAAGTATTTATAATCAGCGGAACACGTACCTAAGTAATTTCGTTAACCTACAGAATGCCTACGTAGATCGGTATTATATCGAAAAATTGCTAGTCTAACGCTGTAAGGACGTGTAGGAAGGTCCTCACAGGTCCAACTCCTTCCCTCTCTGTGGCAAATGCCAAAGAGCTCCAAGTTCCTCCCGTTCCAACATAGCTGGTAGTAGCTAGAACACAATGCATGTACTCCCGCGGAGGTACGAGTACTTTGTAAGCCTTGTACATAGCAATCGAGGCCAAAAATCATAGTAATAATAATAGTTTTATTCATCTTATTTTTTTGTATTGTGTTACACTTCGACCGCCTGGAATAATCCAAGATGATGGTCCCGTTGTTCATACAATGAAAATAAGTATTTCACTATATAATTTAACGTCCTGTTAATTTAATCTAACTAAAATAATTTAAATTAAACAAACCAAACCTAATAACCTAACCTAACCTCATATATTGCCTATGAAATGTCAAAATATGCAGTGCATTTTTCGGAACTTGTAATATCTTATTTAATACTTAATATTTAAACATAAATTATCTTTCATTTTGTTATTAGCACATTCAATAATATAGTGAAATACTCATTTTCGTTGTATATGCAATGAGACCATTATCTTGGATTTAGCCGACCGCCTAAGTAGGGATTACCTATTTGAAGGCAGTCGACTATTTACAGAACAAAAAGAGTTAAAAAATACAATTTAGCATACATTACAATACATTTTTTAAATTAACAAATACATAAATAATAAAGTTCATTTTTGATAAAATGTTTAGAAACAGAAATACAGAATTATCGGTAAGGTAAGGTTGCAACTCCCATCTAAAAAAAAAACGCAAATTGCTGCCTCTCGTCTGATGGAATGTGTCTACACATTACCACCGTGTCCCGCCCGACTGAGGCCACTATGTGTCTCGACTGATTGAGGCCACTGTGTGTGTCTCCCTTGATTGAGGCCATTGTGCGTCTCACCTGATTGAGGCCACTGTGCGACAATTTCGATATAAAGGGGGAAAGAAGAATAAAGGCAAATAAACTAATAAGGCGCATTTCTTAATATGATTTAGAACAGTTTTCATAGAATAATAACCTCAATTAATGCGCCAATGTTCAATATTAACTGCAAATATGTAGATAATATACAAAAAACATAAATTTAGCTCTTCGTGTATGATCGTGTTCTATATAATGTGAATCTCACTCTGCATTGCGTAATTCAATTAAATTTGATCGTGTACGATAATAATTTTAAATCAGCGATGAAGTTTTTAATATAACCCAGCATTAATTAGCATGCAACAAATTTACAGCTAATATCCGACAATGGATCGTCCCAGGGCTCCGTGTAGGGTTTCTGATTTCTCGAGTTAATTTTATTCTCGGGACTCGAGAATTCTCGAATTCTCGAATTTTCGCTTTTTAATAACCATCAAAATTTATTAATTAAATAGTCTTGTTTTAATTTAAACATTATTTACTTACATTTTTTAACAAAACTAAACTAAATTAAACCTAGTGTAGGTATCGTATCTTGAAGATACTATCTTCTTATGAAACTTTGGCCATTTTATTGAACTCTGGGTAGGTACTTTAAGTATTTATCTTAGCTTCATTCCTAAGGTAAATAAAATTATATCACACGTTTTTTTATTTAAACAAATAGTAGGTACCTGAAGTATCTTTATAAAATAATCTTTAAATTAAAGTTAAAAACACTATCTTTCTTCGATAAATAGCAGTTCTAATTACGGTCTTAAAATTTAACAAAAACTTTAATTTTCAATAAAAAAAAACGACAAAAGGCAAAAAAACTGGAACTACTTTCACAATCAACTAATCCGCCAATAAAATTTATGACTAAACAGTCTTTTAAATATGTTAAAAAAATATATATAGGAATCTTCAACCGCTAATCTAATTCGTCTCTTTTTTAAGAAATATGTATTTAAAAATACAAGACCATTAATAGCATTTTCTGATAATCGGTTTCTTATTTTCGTTACAAAGTTTCCGGGTAACGAGAAAACCCGTTCATTTTCAGTCGATGTTAGCTTTACAGACATGAAAGAGTGTACCAGAGCTAGCAGCAGAAACTTGGCCAGTAGATTCCTGACTATGTTTTGAGTCTAAAATGTTCAAGCAACCATGACCTAATATCAATAGTTATGGATATATGCAATATCAAAATTTGCATTTTTTTTCTCAATATTTCTGACTTATTTTTTGCAAAAAGTTGAATTATCATTACAGTAACTTACATCGATTATGAAAAATTCATTTGCTTCAATACAAGTTAAATAAAATGATAAAAACCTTGTAAAAAAATAACTTTTTTCAATTTTTGCAATGTTTTTATCATTTTATTCGATTTGTATTAAAGCAAATTTATCATTTTATTCGATTTGTATTAAAACAAATAATCGACATAAATTACTGTAATGATAGTTCAACTTTTAGCAAAAAATAAGTAAAAGATATTGAAAAAAAAATGCGAACTTTGCATTTGCATATCTATTGCATATCACTATTGCATATCTCCATAACTATTGATGTTAGGCCATGATTGCTTGAACATTTCAGATTCATAAACATAGATTCATAACGTAGTCAGGAATTTACCTGCCAAGTTTCTGCTGCTAGCTGTGGTACACCCAGTATAAATTTTCAAGTTTTGGCGTTCTTTTGCCAGTTGCCTTTTCAGAAATGCTCGGATCTGAAACTCGATTCGTTTGTGATATACCTGCAGTCTCGACGGCACCATCTTCGCTGGTTTCATTTTTATTGCAAAAAGTGACCAAAACAGATAATTGTTTAGCGTGATTTAGGCATAGGAGCATTTCAGTCGGGCTATCGCGTCCGAATTTAATCATGACTGGTATGGTCTGGTAAAATTCGACTAAAATAAATCTACCTACCTACGATTTCTCGACACGTTTTTTCTCGTTTCGAACAAGGCCAAATTTCCCGGGATTCTCGCTTCGAGAAGTCTCGACCAGGAACAGCTCCGTGCTCCTGGCAGTATCCAGCTGCCAGATCACCTGCCTCCCCACAGGGCGTGACGCCTCAGGTCAGATGACCGCACCGGATTTATTATCTCCGTTCGCGAGGCGGGGTGGGTGTCGATTCACTTCGATATTCAGTTCAAGTATTACAGGAGCCGACCTATGTGCGCCATTCATCATCGTCATCTGCGAATTCGGACCTCCACTTTCTGAATCTCGGTTGATAATAAATGTCTCCCATCGAAAATTTTTACTCCACATTTTTGGCACCTAATTTAATTTTTTTTAAATTGGTTACATTCAGGGTTCGAAAAAATTAAGATTTTTTTATATATATCTGATATACATCCAAACATTTTTTCTCATTTTTTGCACACGTCGATTGATACAAACTCGAAATAATTAGGAAATTTGTTTTTTATTTTGTACATGAATTATTATTTATTAAATAAATGAATTGCATACTGAAAAAAGCTAATGTATGCAATTATTATATAAAGATAAGTTATAAAAGTTGCTCTTTCTTATGTAGTGTTGTGGGTGTTTGTTTCTTTGTGTGAAATAAAAAACGGATTACATGAAACAAATAAAAAAAAAAAAAACAACAGCGCCATCTAGTAACGACCGCAGATTTAAAACAAAAAGAACTTATAGCATTTTTAAAATACAACTAGCGGCATCTATAAACGACCGGAGAAAGTTTTTTTTTTAAATATATATCCAAAATAAAAATCGAGCCATAAATATCGTGATATATATCATGATATATATCCGCGGATACATACCCTCGAAGGACCACACTCGCTCTAGGACCATCTATTAGGGTCATTAATGACCTGAGGGTATCTTTGATAAAAAATAAAAAAAAAATTACCCGGGAGAACGAACTCTTTATCCTCGAAACAGTAAGCAGTACACGCCGATAACATATCGTCTCTTTAAGAGGTAAAACTCACAAAGTGACATTGGAGTAGTTTTGAAATAATGAGGTTTAAACATTCAACATGTGTATTAAAATGATGAGTTTAGCCATTAAATAACCATAAACATTCACTTACTTATTTTTAACTGGAAAAGAGATAGAAAAAATATGGACTGTTGGCGTCCATAACTCATCTTGGTCAAAATTGCGATTAGTGAGTTTAACCTCCTTCCGGTAATAAAGGACGATCTATTCCTTCCTAATCTCCTTTGATTTACTTATTTATGTAGGCGTTTGTATAACAAATGTCATGACTAGGGAATGCAATCCCGAACCCGCGAGATCTCGAGGTAGTTTACGAGATCAATCCCGAACCGAAAAATCGGACTAGATTATCGGGATTGGTCAGCATTTACGTTTTGTATATGTCTATACAACTTTAAGTTAGTACTTAAAACTTATGTTCATGTCACATTCAAATAAGGAAAATAGCTTTGAATAATATTTGTTGCATCATATCAACCTAACATAGCAATAAAAACTACTACTAGTTAGTAGTTTTTACTCTACTACATTGACTGATTGATGCTTGGAAAAACGCATACAAAAACTTTAATGCAATAATTAATAATAAATATTTTATTAAAATTTTATAAAATAAAACACAAAAGTATTCGGGATCCCGCAGGATTAGAAATTCTAATCTCGAGGGATCCCGAAAGGGCAATCCCGACTCGGGATTGCATTCCCTAGTCATGACATCTGTCGAATGTCAATATTTGTAACATCTTATTTCTTCAGAATTTTAAAACAATATTAGTAGGTACTTGGACGTGATGAACAGGTACATATAATACGCATCACGTCAAAACAGCAGTCAAGGCATGGTTTTTATGACAAACCAATAAATAATAAAGCAACTTGAATGAGCCTAGTCGCTGTTATTATTACAAGAAAATACTCCAATTTCCCTATTTCCTGTTGGCTACGTCCACAAAACTTTACACACAGAAAAACAAAGATTCTGCCCCGCGTGTGCAAGCAAGAAGATTAAATTAAATAAATGTTGAAAAAGAATATATTATTGCGTAGGTAGGTATGCATCCATTTGAAAATCACACACGAGTGTAAAAAGCGAGACCATGCCTGCACGACACATCGCGCGCGGTCTCGTCGAGTAAGATACATCAGATGTGAATAACCGTACAGATAATGCCCTCCATTAGTGGGATAAACATCAGACGCCGCTTAGGCTGGGTTGGGTCGTCAGCAGGAAGGCCAAGCGACAATGTTGACCTGGCGATAATAAAATCTACGGTATTTAAAAAAATGCACTTATTCTCATTTATTGTAGAATTGACTTTTGTGATTGAATATAGAGTCTCTTTTTGACTGCTTATTCAAAAATTTTCAATATATCAGATAAATAGTATATTACCTAATTCTCATTGTTTGTTAATTAGATTACACTACCAATATGACTGTAAGTGATTATCCCTCACCACACACAAGAATCTTAATTATTTTTGGTGAAGTATAACATATACGTAATAATAATTTGATTGTTATATTTGCTAGTTATCATTGTTGTAAAATAAATTATATGTATTATCTATTAAATAAATTTTATAAAAATCCCCACAGGAAATAATCCATTGGTGTCAAGTCCGGGGGCCAATTTATGTCACCTCGCCTGGATATAAATTCATTAGGAAACAATTCTCGGACGGAAGGCATCGATGTGTTTGAGATGTGTGATGCTCCATAGCGACTAAACTTCCGGAAACCCAGCCATCGCACGATACCCCACGCTCAAGCTCGTCGTTTTCGTACAATACACGAAACAAATATGAACGGGACAGCCGGTCCTTGAGTTAAGGAAAGTGACGCGTTGTTCAAAAAGGTGTCTCCAAAGTCCGAAGAGACCTGGACATTAACTAAGCACGACGAAAATAGATTAGACACGTTTGAAATAAAAATCTTACGCCGAATATATGGACCTATTAATGACGGTCAAACGTGGCGAAAAAAATACAACACCGAGCTCTATGACCTTTACCGGGACGTCAGCGTAGTCAAGTTCATTAAGATTAACAGATTGCGCTGGCTGGGACATCTACACCGTATGGGTGATCTGGAGCCCTCAAAACGGGTGTTGTTTATTGACCCGGTGGGTAGAAGAAGTGTCGGAAGACCAAAACTGCGGTGGCTAGATGGTGTCGTTGCGGACTGCCGGGCCCTGGGGCAGCAAAACTGGAAAATGGCAGTCAGCGACAGAGCAGCATGGAGGACTTTCTTGGAGGCAGCTAGGACCCACCGAAGGTTGTAACGCTGAAGATGGATGAAGAGAATTCTTAAGTAAAACTAATTTGTGCGGACTGCCATAATCAATGCTGGAAGAGTGACGTAATGCACGATGCGGCGTGGTCCGGGTTTCCCAGCCGTCGGGGTCTCGTATGTTGTTACCTCGAAAATATTCCCACTAACATTGCGAAGCCTAACATTCCATATAAAAACAAATATAATATTCTACGTAACAATGTTCGTCACTAACGCCACCAGATGGACGCAATATATATATCATATATATACTATTATCTATATATTTTTTTTTTTTTTTTAATGGTTCACAGTGAAACTTTAACAATGAAAATTAAACAATGAAAAACATATAACATGATACAGGTAATACAATTAGTTTAAATGCTTTTCATCACTTGAATGTGAACACAGCAAACATAGAGATAAAAGTAAAATCTAAAACATATACAAGAAAGAACAGAAAAAGTGATTTTATAGAGTGAGCTTAAACAGAATGAGATTAAATTATAAAGATTAAAGAGTTGAAGAGATAAAAATTGAACAATAATATTGCCATTGTTTTTGTCATTAAAGAATTACAAAAAAAGTTAAATTTCCAATATATTTTATAAAAAATGATATATAAAACTTTGAATAAGAGAATCATGTGTTTTGATTTATGTATGACGTAATGACTACTAAAATATGTAAACCTGATATTTAAACATTTAAAAGTACCTACGTAATTTTTAAACGGAATGTAGTTAATAATTAATATTTTACAAAAATTTAATTAATATTTTACATACGTTGCTTAAGTATGTTAAATGTATTTGGACCAGGAGCATGGAATCTTTGAACGTTATTAATTAATTATATGTTCTTTCTCTTGTTCCATTTTTACCCACGAAAGTAATAATTACTAAAATTTCTTTCGATTCGCTAAATATATTTTTTATCAAAATACAAGAGGTTTAAAGACTCGGGCCCGAATTCAGAGTCAATACTTAGTGATTTAAAGGTTAAGGTACGCCTTAAAAGCGTAATTTTCAGTACAAAATAACGCTTTTAAGGCGTACCTCAATCTTTAAATTATCCAAGTATTGTGTCTGAATTCGGGCCTAAGATATTTTGTATTATTTGTTGCCTAATTGTCATTACCTTCAGTTGCTTTACCATATCGCTAATTCTTGTAGGTACATTATTGTAAAGTCTTTTTTTTCCTTCTTAGTTTCATTTCCCTCAAATAAAATTGTTGAATTGAACTGTGATTAATATGCGGAGTCATAATGGAATTATCCATATACCTACTGATCGTGATTATATGCATTTTTCCATATTGCCAATAATAAATATCAATATTAAATTGTAACTTTTTATCTTATCATACTTAATTAAGATACACTATAAAAGATACATACTTAATTAAGATACACTATAAATAGAGACGAAGCTATTTTTTATATGGGAAAGTAGGTATGAAAGTATTTTTGAGTGTTTATAAGGGTTACGACTAAAATTCTGTGTTCTGTGGTTACGACCTATTATTTGGCTGGCTTAAGTTAACATTTTACACAATGTAACGCTCGCAATTCCATCACATCTGTCATTTTTTTGGAAGTTATACATGTCAACAACTGTCAACCTTGTTTAAATTATTTCATATGCGAGTTGTATTTTAAGTACCGCCACCTGTGGATGAAATTTATCATCCCCATAGTACGGATGTGGCCGTTGGTAAAGGGATATCGATTTTTTTATTAGTTTTTTTTTAAACAATATTCTTTGACATTCTTCCTAATTGCTGACATTTAGATTAGAATACGCCCGAAAATTAGTTCTTGAAAATTTTTAATACGCTCAAAATATTCTGAAAATTACTTGTTTTTAAATAATAAATCATTCTTTATCATTCTATTCACATCACGTATCTGCTTGCGTGTTCCGTCTCGCATAACTAGAAGTCAAGCAGGTTTTGCCGTGGAAACTCCAGCTACTAACTATTTCTTTCATTCCCCTCTGCAAAGGCTTCCTAGACTAGCAAACAGATACGAGCAACTGGACGTCTTTGCCAATAACTGTATATTATTCAAACATATATCAAAAGGTGTATTAAAAGATTACTAGTATTTGTCGAATTGGACTTAAATAATTGATTTGTATTTGTATGAATATTTTTTATTATAATATGACTTTCAAAGCTTGTGCTATATCTTTTCACTCTACATTATTGCTTTTAATTTTCTATAATATTGTTTTTCTTATGCTTCTGCTTTTTATATACTTGCTTTTTACTTTATATTATATTTATCTTTATATATTTGTAACTGTATTTTTAGGATTTCTTTCCACTTTATGTCATTATTATGTTTACATGTTATTACTTTTTTCTTTAAACTATATATTCTGTTAATGTACACTCTACCTCTATCTGTTGTAAAAGTCTATAGGGCGTTAAGTAATTAATAAATAAATATATTTTTTTAAATTTATTTTATGTATTTCATTTTTACAATGTGTCGTGTGGCAGAAGGGAGATTCTTTCCGCGACATTTTCGATAGATATATGTATTCAATATTAATTTGAAAAACCATTTCCGCTCAAACGTTGTTTTCTTCGGCCATTCTTACAGCGTTGCTGCTATTTCTGCTTCTTGCGTAGTTCGTTTCAATGAAAGTGCCAAACAGTCGAGAAAAGTGTTTGTCTAACCGATCCAACGAGAGCAAATTTATCAATATTTATTACAGTGTCAATGTGCAAACAAGTCCCTAATAATGTTGATGTTTTAATCATTAAGAAAGACGGCTATCGAAACGTCGATACAAGATACACCTGTCTTCGTGGGAGAAGATGTAGTAGGTCTCTCATGGTATTTGGTTAAGGTAGAAACACGAACGCATGTATATTCATTCTATGACCGGGTGTGACACAACTTCTGCCCTCTTTAATAAAGATACTGATACACATGCTTATTAGTGGCACGTGAGCATGCCTGACGCCATGCGTGAGCATATTGACATTCTTTAGCCCTTATTAGTGGCATGTGTGTACGCACATTGCTAGTAATGAGCATGCTCAAAAATCAACCGGTTGATTTATGAGCATGCTAATGTCATTCACCATGAGAAGGGGTATCTTTTGAGCATATGTGAACAGGCTTGCTTATTAAGAGCATGCTAATGTCATTCGCGGCTAGTATCGATTATCAATGCGATCTTCTCAGTCCGATTCTAATGTCTAGTCATTTAAGCGTTAATTTTAACATAAAATCAAAAACATTTTAGTTGTTCTAAATTTTTTAAATAATGAGCTTTTTTGAAATGTATAATACTTTATAACTTTTCCTACAAAGTTTAACAATAAATTAAATTTTAAAGTGATATAGTGAACAGACTTGACAGGGACATCTAAGTGAGTAAGCACTTTACATTTCATGTTTTTCTGTATTTTCTTTAATGATTATGGATTTATTAGGTATATAATATAATATTATAATTAGTTTTCGAACACGACATAAGTAAAATTGTCATTTTTATAAATAAAAATGAAAGCAATTTTTAATTTTGTCACGATTATTTTTAATATATTAATAATTAATTAGTAAAAAAATATTTTGAATAAAATGATATCTATTTTAAGCTATATAGACTACTTTATATGTGTATAAAATTTTATGGAAATAAAAGAGTTATTGACTTTTGTTCCGAAACAGGCCTCGATTTTCCATAGTGCGGCTGTCTGTTATACCGACTGAGTGTTGTTCCTTGCGCAAAAGATTGTGATAACGGATCAACCTTCTCACATTCAAATACGCCGAGAAGTATGGTGACGTATTACGAATCTTGTTGATAAAGCTCCGTGTTCACCGCGGGCACTACACTTTATCGGGGGACTCGAATTATCATCAAATGTTTGCATTAACCTCACTTTCACCTCCGCATAATCAATATTTTCACTGTCCAAAAGGTCAATCTGATATGTATTTTATCTCTCGATTCACATTGGGTTATCAACAAAAAAATTACGACGATTAAATGAATATAAACAATTTTGAAGAAAATACGCTAGCTATCGGCTGAGTGACAATGACAGGTATTTAGCACGAATATCTGACCGAGAATGAGAGCAATTGTCCCTCTAGAGTCCACGTTTCATACCTTCGCACTTTTTGACACACAGTGTGTATCAGTGCATTAGTAGCTATCCTCGCTAACTGACTTTGGAGGTGGGCGCGCGCTTAGACACCCCCGAGCAAAGTTACGATTCCTGAAAATAATAATATAGCCGTCTAACCTATCAGCGACGGCGCGCACCTAACATATAAATTTTATTTACCGCGGAATAAATAACGAGCAGTGAGCGGAATAGCGATGGCGGAGCAATATGCCCGCAATAGCTAGTGTCATATTGCGGA